>WNGS01003914.1:18545-38135 GCA_020271785.1 Procambarus virginalis
CCCCGTACCAGATCCTCCCGCCCCCACACACCCTAGATTCCCACAGGTCCCCCCCAGAGGAAGGACAGAAGAATCAGTTTCAAGGTAATGTACTCGAACATAGATGAGATTACAAGCAGGCAAGTGAACCAAGAGAAAGATCACAAGAATTGAACCCAGATGTAATCAGGCACTCACTGAAACAAAACTTTCATGAAACATAACGAATGCCGCATTTCCCCAGGAGTACACAGTAATTAAGGAAAGAGAGGGAAGGTAGGGGAGGAGGAATGGAGCTTTCAGTAGTAGATGGCTATCCCTGGCTGTGAGGGATTCAGAGACTACATACCAGGCACCAAGTCAATGGGAGGACCAAGAATAGTAGTAGCAGGGATATACAACCCTCCACCAAATGACAGAAGACCAGTCAAGTGTATGACAACAACAACATGGAAGTTAACACGATAATTGAGAGGGCAGCCTCTCCTGTAGAAATAGATCACATCTGCTCATCCATGGGGACTTCAATCATGGAAGGATAGACTGGGAGAACAATGAACCTCATGGAGGCGAGGATACGTGGAGAGCCACAATATATTGGAAGGTGGTGACTAGAAACGTTTTAAGCCAGAATTTTAGTGAACCCACACAAGGGATGAGAAAAAACCCTGTCAATTCCCCTGAGAATTTTGAAGGTAGTGATCATGTCTCCCCCTACTCTTCCGTTTTCCAGTGTCGTGAGATGAATTTCCCGCAGCCTTTCCTCGTAACGCATGCCTCTTAGTTCTGGGACTAGCCTAGTGGCATGCCTCTGAACTTTTTCAAGCTACGTCTTGTGCTTAACAAAGTACGGGCTCCATGCTGGGGCCCCATACTCCAGGATTCGTCTTACATATGTGTTATACAGGGTTCTGAATTATTCCTTACACAGGTTCCTGAAGGCTGTTATGATGTCAGCCAGCCTCGTGTATGCTGCAGATGTAATTCTTTTTATGTCGGCTTCAGGAGACAGGTTTGGTGTGATATCATCTCCTACATCTTTCTTTCTGTCCGTTTCATGAAGTACTTCATCTCCTATTCTGTATCCTGTGTCTGGCCTCCTGTTTCCACCACCTTGTTTCATTACTTTACATTTACTCAGGCTACACTTTAGCAGCCATTTGTTTGACCATTCATTCAGTCTGTCTAGGTCATTTTGTAGCCTCCTACTATCATCCTCTGTTTTAATCCTCCTCATAATTTTTGCATCATCAGCAAACAGTGAGGGGAACGATTCTATACCATCTGGGACATCGTATATCAGAAACAGTATAGGTCCAAGGACTGAACCCTGCGGGACTGCATTGGTGACGTCTCGCCAGTCTGAGACCTCGCCCCTCAGAATGACTCGCTGTCTTCAGTTGCTTAAGAACTCCCTTCTCCAATTGAGTGCCTTCCCTTTCACTCCTGTCTGCATCTCCAGCTTTTTCACTAGCCTCTTGTGTGGTACTGTGCCAAAGACTTTTTGGCAATCCAGAAATATGCAGTCTGCCCACCCCTCTCTTTCTTGCCTGATATTTATTGCCTGGTCGTAGAATTCAATTAATCCTGTGAGGCAGGACTTGCCATCCCTGAACCCATGTTGAAGCTGTGTTACAAAGTTCTTTCGCTCCAGATGTTCCACTAGCTTTTTTCGCACAATCTTCTCCATCAGCTTGCATGGTATGCAGTTTAGGGACACTGGCCTGTAGTTCAGTGCCTCCTGTCTATCCTCCTTCTTGTATATCAGGACTACAATAGCCGCTTTCCAAATTCTTGACAGTTCCCATGTTGCCAGTGATTCGTTATACACTATGGAGAATGGCAGGCACAGTGCTTCTGCTCCTTCCTTTAGTATCCAAGGGGACATTCCATCTGGGCCTATGGCCTTTGTCACATCCGACTCTAGTAAGAGCTTCCTTACTTCCCCACTGGTAATCTCAAATTTTTCTAGATTTCAAATTTTTCAAATTTCATATTCAGTTCCTCGCACACTTCCTTGTCGTATGGAGTGAATCCTTCTACCAATATCCTTAATTTCATTTCCTGCTCCTTTACATCAGCTTTCCACATCAGCTTTTCTCCTGATGTGGCTGTGCAGCAATTTAGGTTGAGTCTTTGCCTTGCTTGCGATGTCATTTTCGTATTGCCCTTCTGCCTCTCTTCTCAACCTGATTTTTTTTTTTTTTTTTTTTTTTTTTTTTTTTTTTGAGATATCTACAAGAGTTGTTACATTCTTGTACAGCCACTAGTACGCGAAGCGTTTCGGGCAGGTCCCTGGAATACGATCCCTGCCGCGAAGAATCGTTTTTTCATCCAAGTACACATTTTACTGTTGCGTTAAACAGAGGCTACAGTTAAGGAATTGCGCCTAGTAAATCCTCCCCGGCCAGGATACGAACCCATGACATAGCGCTCGCGGAACGCCAGGCGAGTGTCTTACCACTACACCATGGAGACTGTAATATTCTTTTCCTGAACTCTTGTATCTTTCTCTGCTCTCAAGTGTCTTGTTATTTCTATAGTTTCTCCATGCCGTTTTACTTTGCTGTTCAGCTAGCCTACATCTCTGATTAAACCATGGGGTTTCTCATCTTCATTTCATTGTTTTCCATTTGGACCGGGACAAACTGGTTTGCTGCCTCCTTTGTGGAAAAATCCTAGCAGCTTTAATTCTTTTTAATTCTGTAAATACTAAATATTTTTACTTTTTTAATTGACTTTAATATGAAAATTTTATTTGATTATTTTTCTAAGTTAATTCTTAGTAATAAGTTAGTTAATTAAGCCAGTAAGTAATTAAGTAAGTAAGTACGAGAGTGGACTGTATGTACTGCTTCATCTGCCTGAACTTATCTCACATAATTTGAGGGACAATTTGCAGCTTAAACCACTTTGAGATGGCTCCTTCATAAACCACAAGTTGTTTGCCTAATCTTCAATATATAAATTATAAATCATACCACATATGATGGTCTAATCTACTATTATACCACAATAATGAACTTATAATCACTAATGCTATGTCTACAGTATTGAACAAAAAAAGGGGCTTACCTGTTCCGGTTGATAGGGCTGTGTAACTGTTGCATCAAAATTGGGTGTGGCTCTCTGCCTCTGAGTGCCACGTAATGGTGGCTGTCTGGAGACCTGTCTGTTGCTGTGGTAGTTCTCTTGAGACAGAGTAGGTCTATTGTGCGAGACTAGTATCACAACTCTCTTGAGGATCTGTCTGTTGTTGTTATTCTGTCTAAAAGACGACGCTCCCAGTGGGAGACGAACTCAAATGTTTGGTGGTTCTATTTATGTTTAAGGAATAGAGTATTAAGCTATATTCCTAGTATTGGAAATTATATTCAGGCCTAGTGAACACTTTTTTATTAAGTATAAACACTAGACTATTGTTTAAAAGAAATTATGAGTAATGTAAATATGTGACGTCGATGACATCACGGAATCACCCCATTCTCTTTCTTTAAGGGGGATACTTAGTTATTATGTGTGTCGGATTTCCGACATAATTCCAGGGGGGGGGGGAAGAACACGGGTTGAAGTCCCGGTAAGGGCTGTGATCACTTTATTCTTCTCCCCTCAGAATTATAGTGCTGCTTTAATTTTAGTTTGCATTGTTGAGCTGCAGTCCTTTGGGGACGTATGTCCCATACTGGCGTTTCGGGTGCTGGAAGACGTAGAACGTCTTCTTTTCCTGTCAGTTCTAAAGAAACTAATTTCTCTAATGTTTTGAAAGTAGTGTTGCCTCAGCATTTTACTTTCACTATTCTCAAGACGCCCTAGCTGTCTGGATGAACAGAGACTATTTGGCCTATTGGCCATTCTGAACGTGGCCCATCGCTGTCCACCAGAACTACGATTTAAGGGTTTAAGTTAATTCTGTTGTAGGGGCTGTTTGCCAGGTAATGATACTCCTCAGAGCAGGAAGGTATTCTAGAGTCTATACGTCATTCCACCGACTTATCACCCCTGATAGATGTTTGAAAAGTTGAAATATATCACTCTCTCAGACATATGAAGGATCCTCTGGTTCCTCGTCCGTAAGGGACACAAGGGTACTGAGAGGTCTCCCATACATCAGATAAACCTGACTTAATGGTTCACGCTGCAAAACATCATCAGAGAGGTAGGTAAGTGGTCGATTATTAATTCGTGCTTCTATCTCTATGGCTATGGTTTGGAGCTCCTGTAGGTCAATCTATTGGCGGTGTAGGGTTTTCTGTAGAGAACGTTTCACCATACCAATCGTGCATTCATAGAAGCCTCCGTGCCATGGTGCTCTGGGAGGTATGAATTTCCAGTGGCACTGCCGTTGATTTAGGGCCGTGCTTACCTTTGGGGGTGTCCAGATTTTCCTCAGACATGCTTCTCCTGCCACTAAGATGGAACCATTGTCTGAGATCATTAACTTAGGACAGGATGTATGTGAAGCAAACCTGCGGAAAGCCTGTAAGAATTCCTCGGCACTCATGTCGGGAGTCACTTCTAGATGGACAGCCCTTGTAGTGGCACAAGTAAAAAGACAGATATATGCCTTTACTGTTTTTTTTGTCCTTGGTGCCTGTTAGTGTTAGTGCTCCTGTGAAATCTACTCCTGTAGTCTCAAAGGGACGAATATGTACAACTCATTCCTTTGGAAGTGGAGGAGGTCCTGGATATGGACACACTCTGGCATCGTATATCCGGAAAATAACACATGATTTAATTATGGATTTTCTACTCTGCATACCTTGGGGTAGCTAGCACTGTTGTCTTAAGTCTGTGAGAGTATCTAATACCCCACCAAGCAGAGTGTTGTATTTGTGTATGTGTAACACAATTAGTCAGATCTATGTCAGCATGCTGTAAGCGGCCTCCGCATCTGATTATGTTATAATTGTCAGTGTCTAACCAGAGACCCAGATCATTTTGCAGCTTCTTAGAAACATTGTCAATTTCTGTCCTGAATGTGTCTGTCTGAGCTCTTTTGACCCAGTGCCTTAGGGCACTAGGGAATTTATGCTTGATTCCTATTTTCTTTAGAAAATCAAACGCTACTTGGGTGACACCTATTAGTTTGTTCAGTTCAGAGTACCGAGTAGGATCAATTTCCCAAATTCGGAGGTAGTTCTGGGTTCTCAGTGGGAACAGTGACATTGGTCATAATGACTTGTGGCTTTTGTTTTGGCCACTGGTCGCTGATTAGCCACTGAGGTCCACTGAACCACATCTCTCCCTTTGTTAATTGTCGTAAAGTCAGGCCTCGGGAGAGATAGTCAGCTGGATTCTCTTTGGTGGGTACATATCTTAGTTTATACCCTGCCGACAACTCTCGGATTTCCTTACTCACGTAAGGATTTTTACTATTATTGTTTTAAACCCACTGTACCACTTCCTCATTATATGACCATACCACTGTTTCCTCAAAGTGGATGTTGCTTAACGCCTTGATCAGATAATGAGCAATCTTACACCTAGCAGTAAGGCTGTTAATTCCAGTTGTGGCAATGATTGTTTCTTTAACAGTGCCACTATGGCCTTTGATGTGAGCAAATTGGCTTGCCCATTTGACACTAGGTAAGCTACTGTGCCATAAGCCTTTCCTGAGGCATCACAAAATACATGTTGGTTATTGGTTCTTTTTCATTCACTGTGTTCCGAGGGAACTTGACAGACTCTAGGATACTTAACTCTTTCACTAACCCTTGCCATTTTTCTTGTAAGGTAGGTGTTAGAAGATCATTTCAGCCTATCTTTTGTTGCCAACATTCCTGCATTATCAACTTTTCATTAATTAAGATTGGACTTAATAGTCCTAATGGGTCGAAGGGTTGCTGACTTGTGAGAGTAATTTTCTCATTGTTAAGTTAGTGGTATCTGGTTCCACCGACTTGATTGTCAACTGATCTGTTGTCATATCCCATTCCACGCCTAGTACCTTTGTCCTCTCGGGTACCTGGTAATCGGGAAATTCAGTTGCGATCAGTTGATTTAATTTGGCACTGTTGGAGACCCACGACTGGAGAGGCATATTTGCTCCCATTAATTCTCGATTGGCCTCGTGGTATGTTCAGCAGTTTACTCTCACTGCTGGTTGTTCCTTGGAAATTGTCCACATACAAGTTATTGCTAATTTCTGTTTTGTTTGGGCTATTGGACTTCTTCAAGTGCGTATCTAAGGTAGCTTGAAGCAGAAAAGGCAAAGACGTGGCCCCACACAAAACAGATGCAAACCTGTAAGTGATTAATTCACTGTTTGGATCGTTAGGATCCTTGATCCATAGGAACTTTGTGTAGTTCCGGTCTTCTTCTTGGAGGTCTACCCTAAGGAAAGCCATGCTGATGTCAGCTGTATATGCGTAAGTCCAATATTGAACTTTAACAGCATGTCATATAGCCTTTGTGTCAGGCTAGGGCCAGTGTGAAGGCAGTCATTTAACGAAACACTACTCGCCTTGTCTTAGCGCTGCAATTGAATACTATCCGTAGTGAGGCAGTAGCAGAATTTTTCAGTACAGGGTGGTGTGGCAGGTAGTGTCCTTCCTTTGGGTTATCATTAGTGACAACTTCGATAAATTTGTCATCGAGTTGCTTCTGTATAATTTCATGGTACAATTTCAGGTTCTCAGGATGTCTTTGTAAGCACAACACCTGTGATCTTAATTGATTTTGTGCAATAAAATGGTTGACAGGTAGCTGAGGGTGATTCAGCTTCAATGGTAACCTGACCCAGTATTGATTATCTCTCTAGATAACTGAGTCCAGGTATTGTTTGTAAGTTCAGTCGTCATCTGGGCTAGGTTGTTCAGGGACAATGCCAAGAGTTGCCAGGTCCCATAGCTGATGAACAGGGGGATCAAGCTCATCCTCGGACATGTCTCTGAATCGCAGTAAAGACTGTTCTCCTAGTCATGCACCCATTACTGGGTTGGCATGTTGGTGGTCTACAGGTGCAGGTTGCTTCAGCCGTAATACTGGGCCTGTTAACAAATAGCCACCTGCAGATGGTAACAAGTTCATTCCTTGTTTCTCTTCCTTTCCTTTGATAAACTTATGGTAGACATCTGATCCCATAAGGATTCCAATATTGGAAAGGTTGTCTGATGTGATTTTGTCAGCCAATTCCCTTTTCTTTCAGGAATTTGGCTGTTGTCCCTAGACCATATACATAAAGGTCTGTTGGAAATCAATCTACTACTAAAGCTTGTATTGTTCGGACATAACCTCCTAAACGTACTTTAGGTTGTACTACTTTGAAGACTCAGGCTCCTGAGTTAGTCAGGAATCCTGCTATATCTATTCGTGTCTCTCGTACAGGTTTGAGTTTCAGGGCATCTACCAACTCCTTTGAGATAAAAGTCATTTTGGGTCCTTGGTCAAATAATTCATGTACGGTGGCTTTGGACTCTCCAGTTTTAATGATTCATTGTGCAGTGGGTAGAGCTGATTTATGATCAGACCTTGTTGAGAAGACACTTATGTCAGGTAACACAGTACAAAGATGTACTGAAGCAGAAGTTCCTTCCCCTTCCAGTGGTTTGGGAGACTTTTGTACTTGAGTCCCCACAAAGTGCTGTATGGTGTTGACCCTTTTGGCACCTATTGCAGGTGCGTATTTGAGTTGTACAGGTGTCGGGATTATGTGACCTTATACACCTGGTACATTTACGTAACTCCTTGAGTCGTTTTATACATGTAGCACGATCTGGGTAAGCTTTGCAATGGTACATGGAATGTTGTTGTTCACAGAACACACATGGTTTCCAGACTTTAACAGCATTTGGGGGTGTCACCGTTTTGGGTGACACATTAACTGTAGGTTTGGAAGGACCCACTGCATATGTGCCTATACTGCCTTGTTTCCACTTTGGGGAGGGGGAAGTTGTTTTAGATTTATTTGGAGTACTGTTTGTACTCTGTTGTTTACTATTAGTGGTAGAAGAATGTTTAGATGTCGCTTTTCCATCTGGATTATCTTTTTGTCTTTCTATAATGGAACGCAAACCTTCAGATATCACCTTTACTGTCAGAGAAGATTTGTTAAATAAGACAAATAACTTATCCAGTACATCACTGGGTAATTTGCGTTTCATATGGACTTGGATTATCCAGTCGGATTCCTCCAAGTTAACCTTGTTCTTAAGTGCCTTAAGCAAGAACTCAAGCTCCAATCTAAAGGCTTGGAGTGAGTCAGCTGTACTATCTGGAGGGTTAATATCCAACAGCTTCTGGGTTAGAAGTCTGATAGTCCTTTCTGGCTTAGCATAATTATCCTTAAGGAGCTGTACTGCATTGTCGTACCTATCATCCATAAAGGTTAGATTACAGACCACCCTTAAACGCTTAATTCTTTTAAGACACTTTGCAAATACTGTATGTAAATTTTGTTGTATTTGCTACATTGGCATTAGAATCCACAGAACCGACAAATTTGTTCCAGAAGTTGTCCCAAATCTCGTTCTCTGTACCAGGGAAATTAGGGAGAGTGAGTGAGTGATGGTAATTTGACTTCTGGTTGTGTCTGGTTTTGGGAAGCTGTGGCGGCAATGTTTGTATTGGCCTTATGTATGGTTATTAAATTGTCAACGTGTTGTAACTTTGTATGCATTGAATCTTCGTAATCTGCGTTTTCTTGTACTACAACGTCCATTGCCTCTTAGTCTATGTTAGTAGTTGCGAGGATATCCTGATATTTCAGGATTTGCATTAGCATATGTTGATATTTGGTCTGTGCAACCTTATAATGGCCTTCCAGTTCTACAGATTCCACTGGAGTTTGATTACATAAATCCTCACATTTTTTGATCTGTCGGGGGGACAAATTCAAGGAACAGTAAAAGTTGTTCAATTTGTTTGTAGATTTATTTATGAAATGTTTATAGAAAGGGCTGCAACTGGTCCAAGTTTCAGCATCACACCCTAAATAGAAAGGGAGAAAAAAAATACACAACGTATTATGCAACGAATTTTTTAAAAATTTCAGGGAACACATGTGTCAACTAAAATCATTTCTATAACACTTAGATATCACACTAGCATGTAATAAAGGATTATAAGGGGCAGTTTTATCAAAAAAGTGTTTAGTGCAATAATACAATTTTTCAAAGTTCCCTTCCAAAAATATGCAATATATGATGTTTATAAATATTTATAAAATCAATAAATGGACTTTGGACTAATGTGCTCCAAACATACTGTAGAAGCACAAACTCTACATATAAGGTGCAATTTTCATGAAAATTGATTAAAAAATGAACGCTGTGAAACACCTTGAAGTTGTAAATTACTTACCTGAGTAAAATAAGATCAAATTTTGGCCACCTGTAGCCAAGCTTGACGTTGACCAATTTCGTTCATAATTGGCACCCTTGCAGATAGGCATCCGTTCAGCAAGGTGTGTAAGTTTCATGTAAATTCCCTGATAACAAACGGAAAAATATATATATATATATATATATATATATATATATATATATATATATATATATTATATATATATAATATATATATATATATATGCCTGCCCATATATATTACAATTATTTATTAAAAAACATCCAATTATAACACTAAAACATACTAACCTATTATAATTGGACCGAATTTTGGGGCTCAAGGTGGCACTGCAATGGGCACTAATAGGACACTCCCATAGCTGGATTCACCTTCCTCAGGAGCTTGTCTGGGCTTGGTGGTGAGTGTCGTTGGTTTCTGCATCACCTACTTTCTACTGAAGTATCAATCAGTTATATCATTCTCATTAGTCAAGAGGGTGTGAGGAGGGTCGAGGGGTGAGTGAGGAGGGTCGAGGAAGGTGAGTGAGGAGGGTCGAGGAAGGTGAGTGAGGAGGCGGGGTGCGTCACGCCTCACAGCTGATCCCGCCTCCACTAGATATTACTCGTCTTTGCGCTAAAGCAGCTTTCTTTTCCTGATAAAGACGGTGAGCGAGTGCCAAATTTGCTGCTCTAATCTTGTGACTCTTCCTACTACACGTCATTGTGCAGGAGACCCAAGAAATGCAATATTCAGGAGCGAGAATAGAGAGCGCGTCGACATACATCCTCACTCATCAGGAGACAACAGGCCACTGCTGGTGTCTACCAGAGTCACCGCCCACTATGAGGAGATAGTTGCCAACGAGTGTATATTTTATATTTATACATACAGAGTTATTTCCGACGTTATTACGAAAAATTGACATTTAGAACATACGACGCAATACCTTCCGCGCGCCACAGTCGCGGGGCGCCGGATTCTGACCATTTACGCATGGAAAAGCACCATAAATACATCAATTTATATCATAATATTATTGGGATTGCGCCACAGTGTTGCCAGAACTACGTAGTATTTTTATAAATTTTTCAAAATATTACGATTTTTCCGAATTTTTTCGTGCTTATGGCCCCTTTTATTAAGTGGCCCTTCATTCCAGTGAGGGTCGCTTTTACATTTTGGCAGTAGACATAATGTCTGTATTTGCTAGCCGTGTTGCAGATGTACTAGTGCTAAGCCTTGTTGGACTTTGATTTTGGACTGTTTCTGGCACTTGAGCTAGAGCTGCTAGTTTACAAACTAGAGCTGATGATCATTTTAAAAATACATTATATAATCATACACACTTAGATTTTGAGTGGTAAGCCCGCATCAATGCTGGAATTTCCTCAAGTTAGCTCCTCAAAATCACTCTTGGTTGGTGCAGAGACACAGGTTAACACTCAAAGGTGAAATGATTAAAGTTAAATTACTACTAAAGTTATGGTATTATTATGTAGACACACAAATCAGGTTGTCAGGAGTACTGTTTAAAATTATGTACTTGTTAGGTTTGTAATATATGTTCACTCTAGACAAGTGTAAAATTTTTACCCTTACACCCAGTTAGCACAATAAATTGGACAAGGTTGCGTACAACACTGCCTAAAATGTCCTACCCTTGTGCAAGAATTAGTTGTAAATAATGTGGCATGCAGTAATTGTTACAGAATGGTGCAATATTAAAAGTAATGCTATATAAACACTTAAAATTATAAAGATCATATACGTTTATGAGTAAATTAGCCTCTTATCAACCTTGTAATGATCGCAATGCACAATTGTTCTTTTGGTACAGGCCTCGGAACAATAATAGTGCTTGTTGTAAGTTCTGTTTACTATTTCCTGAGACTGAAAAAGTTAGGCTAGAAAAGTGGAAAATGTACAGCAGTGTCTTCCTGCAATAATTAATGTATATGTAAATATTGTGTAAATATTGCACTAATGTTATATATATAGATCCTAATCAGGATCTGTATCTGGTTCAAAGGACCATAATTATGCAGAAAAATCCTGGCAGCTTTAATTTTTTTTAATTCTGTAAATATTAAATATTTTTATTTTTTTAATTGACTTTATATGAAATTTTATTTGATTATTTTTCTTAGTAATAAGTTAGTTAATTAAGCCAGTAAGTAATAAGAAGCAAGTAAGTGAGAGGACTGTATGTACTGATTCAGCTGCCTGAATTTATCTCACATAATTGGGGGGACAATTTGCAGCTTAAACCNCAGTTGTTGCAGCAGCAGCAGTTGTTGCAGCAGCGGTTGTTGCAGCAGCAGCAGTTGTTGCAGCAGCAGCGGTTGTTGCAGCAGCAGCGGTTGTTGCAGCAGCAGCAGTTGTTGCAGCAAGCAGCAGCGGTTGTTGCAGCAGCAGCAGCGGTTGTTGCAGCAGCAGCAGTTGTTGCAGCAGCAGCAGTTGTTGCAGCAGCAGTTGTTGCAGCAGCAGCAGTTGTTGCAGCAGCAGCAGTTGTTGCAGCAGCGGTTGTTACAAGCAGCAGCAGCAGTTTGTTGCAGCAGCAGCAGTGTTGCAGCAGCAGCAGTTGTTGCAGCAGCAGCAGTTGTTGCAGCACCGGTTGTTGCAGCAGCAGCAGTTGTTGCAGCAGCAGCAGTTGTTGCAGCACAGCGGTTGTTGCAGCAGCGGTTGTTGCAGCAGCAGTTGTTGCAGCAGCGTGTTGCAGCAGCAGCAGTTGTTGCAGCAGCAGCGGTTGTTGCAGCAGCAGCGGTTGTTGCAGCAGCAGCGGTTGTTGCAGCAGCAGCAGCAGTTGTTGCAGCAGCAGCGGTTGTTGCAGCAGCAGTTGTTGCAGCAGCAGTTGTTGCAGCAGCAGCAGTTGTTGCAGCAGCAGCAGTTGTTGCAGCAGCGGTTGTTGCAGCAGCAGCAGTTGTTGCAGCAGCAGCAGTTTGTTGCAGCAGCAGCGGTTGTTGCAGCAGCAGCAGTTGTTGCAGCAGCAGCAGTTGTTGCAGCAGCAGCGGTTGTTGCAGCAGCAGCAGTTGTTGCAGCAGCAGCAGTTGTTGCAGCAGCGGTTGTTGCAGCAGCAGCAGCAGTTGTTGCAGCAGCAGTTGTTGCAGCAGCAGCGTTGTTGCAGCAGCAGCAGTTGTTGCAGCAGCAGTTGTTGCAGCAGCAGCAGTTGTTGCAGCAGCAGCGGTTGTTGCAGCAGCAGCAGTTGTTGCAGCAGCAGCAGTTGTTGCAGCAGCAGCAGTTGTTGCAGCAGCAGTTGTTGCAGCAGCAGCAGTTGTTGCAGCAGCAGCAGTTGTTGCAGCAGCGGTTGTTGCAGCAGCAGCAGTTGTTGCAGCAGCAGCAGTTGTTGCAGCAGCAGTTGTTGCAGCAGCAGTTGTTGCAGCAGCAGCAGTTGTTGCAGCAGCAGCGGTTGTTGCAGCAGCAGCAGCAGTTGTTGCAGCAGCAGCAGTTGTTGCAGCAGCAGCAGTTGTTGCAGCAGCAGCAGTTGTTGCAGCAGCAGCAGTTGTTGCAGCAGCAGCAGTTGTTGCAGCAGCAGCAGCAGTTGTTGCAGCAGCAGCGGTTGTTGCAGCAGCAGTTGTTGCAGCAGCAGTTGTTGCAGCAGCAGCAGCAGTTGTTGCAGCAGCAGCAGCAGTTGTTGCAGCAGCAGCAGCAGTTGTTGCAGCAGCAGCAGCAGTTGTTGCAGCAGCAGCACAGTTGTTGCAGCAGCAGCAGCAGCAGTTGTTGCAGCAGCAGCAGCAGTTGTTGCAGCAGCAGCAGCAGTTGTTGCAGCAGCAGCAGTTGTTGCAGCAGCAGCAGCAGTTGTTGCAGCAGCAGCAGCAGTTGTTGCAGCAGCAGCGGTTGTTGCAGCAGCAGCGGTTGTTGCAGCAGCAGCAGCATAGCAGTTGTTGCAGCAGCAGCGGTTGTTGCAGCAGCAGCAGTTGTTGCAGCAGCAGCGTTGTTGCAGCAGCAGTTGTTGCAGCAGCAGCGGTTGTTGCAGCAGCAGTTGTTGCAGCAGCAGCGGTT
Organism: Procambarus virginalis; assembly: GCA_020271785.1. Taxonomy (NCBI): domain Eukaryota; kingdom Metazoa; phylum Arthropoda; class Malacostraca; order Decapoda; family Cambaridae; genus Procambarus; species Procambarus virginalis. The sequence goes on from WNGS01003914.1 coordinate 31,809, forward strand.
GTTGCAGCAGCAGCGGTTGTTGCAGCAGCAGCGGTTGTTGCAGCAGCAGCGGTTGTTGCAGCAGCAGCGGTTGTTGCAGCAGCAGCAGTTGTTGCAGCAGCAGTTGTTGCAGCAGCAGTTGTTGCAGCAGCAGCGGTTGTTGCAGCAGCAGCAGTTGTTGCAGCAGCAGTTGTTGCAGCAGCAGCGGTTGTTGCAGCAGCAGTTGTTGCAGCAGCAGCGGTTGTTGCAGCAGCCGCAGTTGTTGCAGCAGCAGCGGTTGTTGCAGCAGCAGCAGTTGTTGCAGCAGCAGCAGTTGTTGCAGCAGCAGTTGTTGCAGCAGCAGCGGTTGTTGCAGCAGCAGCAGCAGTTGTTGCAGCAGCAGTTGTTGCAGCAGCAGCAGTTGTTGCAGCAGCAGCGGTTGTTGCAGCAGCAGCGTTGTTGTTGCAGCAGCAGCAGTTGTTGCAGCAGCAGCAGTTGTTGCAGCAGCAGCGATTGTTGCAGCAGCAGCAGTGGTTGCAGCAGCAGCGGTTGTTGCAACAGCAGCAGTTGTTGCAGCAGCAGCAGTTGTTGTAGCAGCAGCAGTTGTTGCAGCAGCAGCGGTTGTTGCAGCAGCAGCAGCAGTTGTTGCAGCAGCAGTTGTTGCAGCAGCAGCGGTTGTTGCAGCAGCAGCAGTTGTTGCAGCAGCAGCAGTTGTTGCAGCAGCAGCGGTTGTTGCAGCAGCAGCAGCAGTTGTTGCAGCAGCAGCAGTTGTTGCAGCAGCAGTTGTTGCAGCATCAGCGGTTGTTGCAGCAGCAGCAGTTGTTGCAGCAGCAGCAGTTGTTGCAGCAGCAGTTGTTGCAGCAGCAGCAGTTGTTGTAGCAGCGGTTGTTGCGACTGCCGCAGCAAGAGCATCATCGTTAGTTGTGGTGTCAGCTGGAGGACCAGTAATAAAAATATCAACAGGAGTAAAAGCAATAAAAGTTGTTTCAGAGATAGAACCATGAATTGTAGCAACGACATTAACAATAACAGCGGCAACAGCATCATTTACAGCAGATGCAGCAGTTAAAGCAGCAGCAGTTAAAACCGCACAGCTGCAGCAGCAAGAGTTAAAGTAAGAGCAGCAACACAGATTCCTCCCCTCGTGGCTCAGCATGACATATCTACCATTAAGAGCCAGCAGTAGTAAAGAACACGAAGTCAAAGTGACAGGTAATGCAATAAAGACCAGGAGTGGAACGTGTTGAATGAGCGGCGGTCTTCTTCATGGGGGGATCGTACGCCACATATCGCATACAGACGGGTATAGTAAGATAGTTTTTGAGTAGATACGTATATCGTATAAGACGAAAATATAAAAAATTTCTCAAAACATTGTTTGAATCATATTGCAAACAACAGTCAAACAATACCAATAACAAATTTTAATAAATCAAATATAATAAAAAGGCTCGAAAATAATAACAGTGCGATTGTAGAAGTAGCCAAAGACAAAACAAAAACAAAGGGAGAACTGGTGAGTAAGTGGGTGAGCATAAATAAGAATGACACTGAGTGTGTGAGAGAGAGAAAACAGCTTCCCGATCTTTACGGCATCATCGTTTCCACGCCTCTTCCCTCCCTTCCATTTTTCAGGCTTTATTGACACGGCTAAACCTTCCCCCTGAAACATAAAATTTTCCGGGGTGAATGGGATGGTTTCCGCCAAACTGCCATGCAAGGGAAGTGAAAGCAGTTTAATGGCTCTTATTGCTTTCCAGTTAGGTAGCAGGACCACCTCCTGTAATAAAGTACATCCAGATACGGCTCACCATTAAGACGCAAAACGTGCTTAGTATTTCGTTATTATCTGGAGCAGTGGCCTAAATTGAGAGAGGGATGGAGTGGAAATGGGGTGTAAGTGTAAACAGTCAGGGGAAAACGAGTCTAATGTGAATCCAGAGAAAATGGGGTTAGAATACATTTACAGAATTCACTCTATGCCAAAGAAAATCGACTATATGTGCGATAAGAAAAATCAGCTCCAGTGAGTGGTCAGAGAAAAATTGGGTACGAAATTGGCCGAAAGCAAATAGATGAGGAAAATAATGCAATTCAGGCAGATGTACAATCTTAAGAAATTTGCAAAGCTCGTGTGCAAAATAAATTATATCAAGTAAATGCTCAATGAATCAAGAGCCCATTTGAATTCATAAAAGTTGTACTCTTTACATATAAACCATACAACAGAATGTCTGTCCAAAGTGGAGGCCAGACGATGCAAGCATTATCTAAAAATGTAGGGCAAATAGTTTGGGGTACGGGACGGACCTAGGCTGGTCGGGGAAGGTCAAGTTAAATGATTTATGAAATATTAGTAATTATTGACGCCAACGTTGAACAGCGAAAGCGAGGCTCTTGTTTTAAGTAGTTCACACGAGAAAATATAAGTTTGCACTTTGAAAATGATGAGAGCGTAGTGGAGGTCTGGAGTATAGTCACCTTGGGAGAACATTTACTAAGTGATATATTGTGATTTGTCTTAGTTGTCTTGTGTGCGTCAGGTCACAGGTGGCCACAGGAAGACGATAGCCACACATGGTACCAGTATGGACGTTTCTTTGTGAGTTTCTGGAGGTTTTAGCGTGTGCGAGAGAAGTGGAACCGAGAACCATACATGACACGAAAGGACCCACATGCTAGCAGGCACTGTTAGAGAACTTAGTGAAATATGGAGTTATTATACCGTGGAGTTGCAAACAACTGTCCTTGGGGGCACTGAATGAAATTTAGTTTTAGTGTAAATTTTTCATTTAGGAAAGAAATAATGACGTCAGTATCTTAACCCTTCCAATAAAATTGGACACATTGAATACATATGATCAAAGTGGGTGGACGGAATGTTGTAATAATTTGTTGAATATGCCTCCCGATTATTTCTAAGGTTACAACAATTGCTATAAATTATTTATGGCAAAACAAACTATTAATAAAAACGGATTTAGATATTTGAACTTGTTAATGTTAAAACGTTAGTCAAGCATCAGTTAAAACACAATTTTTGTTTGTTAATTGTCCAGGGCTAATGAGCATAATTCAGTTAGGTTTGGCCAGGATAGATATGTTAGATGATGATGTTAAAACTTTCTAAAACAATAAATCACTAATCATCTTTTCTTTTCATCAAGCTCAATGAATACTGAGCACATGGACAAAACTAACGTTACATAATCCTGCATCCAATATTGCAGTTCTTTATGGGCCGATATCGGACGTTTCGCTCAGTGAGCCTAACACGAACCTAAAATAATATGAGTATTGTCTTTCAGCAAATATTCCAAGAAAATAATTCACAGGATATATTACCGTGTGTGTTTTATTATGTTATTATGTTATATGTTATTATGTTATGTACGACGATAACATGAACGAAATAATTCTTACGTTCCGAGAATTGCAGACTATTGGTCCTCACAGATCTCAATTCCCTTCCTGACATTACTGATAGCGAAACCGTAACAAACGATAGGTTTCAGCTAGCATGAAACCTCACTTGCCTCACATTACCTTGGATATGATCTCAAAAAAGTTAGGCATTTACGAGCATCAGTGCTAACTAGCCCACAACGAGCATCAGTGCTAAATAACTAATACTACCATAATTGGTGTTGCTCGCCAACAGAGCCATATCAATAGCAGTGAAGATTAGTCATTAACGGGAATGATCAGAGGTCAACTCTGGCAAATAATACAATGTCGAGCACTACCCGTCACTGATCAACATTACTGATAATTACTTAACACAAGGGAGATTTATTGGACATAAGTGTCCAGCATTACCAATTCAGCATTACGGAGAATCATCAATCATTTTCCAGCATTTTTAAGCATTTCCAATCATAATTCACCATTCGCAAGAATTACCTGTCATTGCTAAGCATTATCAAGAATTGTTTCCATTACTCAGCATAACCAGTAATTAATCAGTGTTACCAATGTAGCTGGCATTATCTGCCTAGCATCATATCTGGGGCTCCCAGTGTCAGCTCAAGACATTCACACTATATTAACTGGAGGGTAAAATGTTCAGGAAAAAAATCAGAAAATTGTTAGGGTTTATAAATAAAATCCTGGGAAGAAAATAGGTTAAAAATAAGGGACGCAAAAAATACTACCACTCACACACAAATCACACTACCAGTGTGTTTAGTGCAAGACTAGAAAAAAATCAAGGTTAGTTTGAGGTTCACCACATTATAGTATTCATGCCGAAAAGCTACACACACATTTATGTTAGTGTGAGTTTACAAAGGAATCAAAATTATACAGAGAATAAGACTCATAAACGTGAAAATCATTCAAGTTTATATAGAACATTTTCAGGAAACTTTTGACACCTACAGAGAGACGAAGAGAGTGCTTTGATGCACAGCAGAGCGACCCAGGAAGGATTATGGAGGCTTCTCGCTCGTCTCCAGAAGAGAAGACACGGGAAAAGTGCACAGAATTTCCGCTTACCCGAGCGCTCAATCCGGAGGCTCCAGAGGACGGAAAGAAAGGTCATTACCTCCTTAAGGTCCTCGGGGAAGAAAAAGGGCCACTGCGCAGGTCAACATTCATCTTTAGTCAATACTCGAAAAGATCAACACTTCCATATTCAGTGCACGTAAAGACCAACACTTCTCTGTTGTGACCCCAGCCTACCCAGTTCAGACTGGGTACGCTGGGGTCATACCTTCAAGAGTCAAGGTACCTCTATTACAATGTAATTTATTCTGCAGTATTTGAAATATCATTATATACAGGTGTATTATAGTGTATTGTGCGGAACAGTACTGTATTATTAAGATTTTATTTCATGGTGTGTTGTGTGTGTGAGTGTGTAAGTGTTGTGTGCGTGTGTGAGTGTGTGACTGGTGTTTTTGAGTGTGTGACTGATGTTTGTGAGTGTGTGACTGATGTGTGTGTGCGTATGACTGTTGTGTGTGTGTGAAAGACTGTTGTGTGTGTGTGAATGACTGTTGTGTGTGTGTGTGTGTGCCTGTTGTGTGTGTGTGTGACTGTTGTGTGAGTGTGTGTGTGCCTGTTGTGTGTGTGTGTGACTGTTGTGTGTGTGTGTGCCTGTTGTGTATGTATGTGACTGTTGTGTGTGTGTGTGTGTGACTGTTGTGTGTGTGTGTGTGTGACTGTGTGTGTGTGTGTGTATGACTGTTGTGTGTGAATGTTGTGTGTATGTATGACTTGTGTGTGACTGTTGTGTGTGTATGTAGGGCTGTTGTGTGTGTGTGTATGACTTGTGTGTGACTGTTGTGTGTGTGTGTGTATGACTGTTGTGTGTGTGTGTGTATGATGTTGTGTGTGTGAGTGTACGACTGTCGTGTGTGATTGTGTGACTGTTGTGTGTGTGTGTGTATGACTATTGTGTGTGTATGACTGTTGTGTGTGTGTATGACTATTGTGTGTGTGTGTGTGTGTGTGTGACTGTTGTGTGTGTGTGTGTGTGTGTGTGTGTGTGTGTGTATGACTATTGTGTGTGTGTGACTGTTGTGTGTGTGTGTGTGGTGTGTGTGTGTATGACTATTGTGTGTGTGTGACTGTTGTGTGTGTGTGTGTGTGTGTGTGTGTATGACTATTGGTGTGTGTGTGACTGTTGTGTGTGTGTGTATGACTATTGTGTGTGAGTGACTGTTGTGTGTGTGTGTGATAGGACTATTGTGTGTGTGTGTGACTGTTGTGTGTGTGTGTGTGTGTATGACTATTGTGTGTGTGTGACTATTGTGTGTGTGTGTGTATGACTATTGTGTGGTGTGTGTGTTGTGTGACTGTTGTGTGTGTGTATGTTGGTGTGTGTGTGTGTGTGTCTGTGTGTGTGTGTTGTGTGTGTGTGTGTGTGTGTGTGTGTGTGTACTCACCTAGTTGTACTCACCTAGTTGTGCTTGCGGGGGTTGAGCTCTGGCTCTTTGGTCCCGCCTCTCAACCGTCAATCAACAGGTGTACAGTTTCCTGAGCCTAATGTGCTCTATCATATCTACATTTGAAACTGTGTATGGAGTCAGCCTCCACCACATCGCTTCCTAATGCATTCCATTTGTCAACCACTCTGACACTAAAAAGTACTTTCTAATATCTCTGTGGCTCATTTGGGCACTCAGCTTCCACCTGTGTCCCCGTGCGTGTGCCCCTTGTGTTAAACAGCCTGTCTTTATCAACCCTGTCGATTCCCTGAGAATCTTGAATGTGGTGATCATGTCCCCCCTACTCTTCTGTCTTCCAACGAAGTGAGGTTAATTCCTGCAGTCGCTCCTCGTAGCTCATACCTCTCCAGCTCGGGTACTAGTCTGGTGGCAAACTTGAACTTTTTCCAGTTTAGTCTTATGCTTGATAGATAGG
>WNGS01003915.1:0-12013 GCA_020271785.1 Procambarus virginalis
ACACACAGAACAACTATAACTGAACAGAGTTTAAATACCTGCATTTGGGTGAGGTGACATGTTACAATGGTTTGGGGTGAGGTGAGAACAACACAGACACGAAACAATGGGTATAAGGGAAGAATAGATCTGTAACTGCAGAAGGCCTATTGGCCCGTATTTCTTGATGTTTCTATATTGGAGCGGAGTCTTGAAGTGGTAGAATATAGTAGTGCGTTAATTGGCTGTTGATTGCTGGTGTTGACTTCTTGATGTGTAGTGCCTCGCAGATGTCAAGCCGCCTGTTGTCACTGTATCTATCAATGATTTCTGTGTTGTTTGTTAGGATTTCTCTGGTGATGGTTTGGTTGTGGGAAGAGATTATATGTTCCTGATAGAGCCCTGTTGCTTATGCATCGTTAATCGCCTGGAAAGAGATGTTGTTGTCTTGCCTAGGCAAGACAAGACATCTCTTTCCAGGCGATTAACGATGCATAAGCAACAGGCCTCTATCAAGGAACATATAATCTCTTCCCACAACCAAACCATCACCAGAGAAATCCTAACAAACAACACAGAAATCATTGATAGATACAGTGACAACAGGCGGCTTGACATCTGCGAGGCACTACACATCAAGAAGTCAACACCAAGCAATCAACAGCCAATTAACGCACTACTATAATCTACCCACTTCAAGACTCCGCTCCAATATAGAAACATCAAGAAATACGGGCCAATAGGCCTTCTGCAGTTACAGATCTATTCTTCCCTTATACCCATTGTTTTCGTGTTCTGTGTTTGTTCTCACCTCACCCCAAACCATTGTAACATGTCCACCTAACCCAAATGCAGGTATTTAAACTCTGTTCAGTTATAGTTGTTCTGTGTAACTAAAGTCTTTGAAAATGTAATAAGTTTTACGAAACGCGCTCAAGTGTCGCGTCAGACTAAGAAATAAAGAATGATTTTGGAGAATTGATTTTTAATTTACCGTCATCAGTAAAAACAAACATAAGGAAAATTGAGAAAAATTCGTGTTAGAATTATTAATCTTACTTTTTCGGTCATATTTAATAACATATGTCTACAGGAAAGACTGCTACCAAATATACTAATCTAAGTATATATATATATATATCTATATATTATATATATATATATATATATATATATATATATATATATATACCAGTTGCGTTGCTCCTGGGAGTATGGGTTCGAGTCACTTCTGGGGTGTGAGTTTTTCATTCGCATATAGTCCTGGGGACCATTCAGGCTTGTTCGCATTTGTGTTCCTCACGTGTTGCCCCCAAAAATGAGGTGATTTGATAAAATGCTATGCCCAAGATAACCATCCAGGTGCCGGCGGGGGGAAGTGGCTCAAATAGCCCAGGCTATCACTTCCTTATGTCCGGTCGTGATGGTCAAGTGGTTTAAGGCATCCCTGTACATACAGTTGCGTTGCTCCTGGGAGTATGGGTTCGAGTCACTTCTGGGGTGTGGGAGTTTTCATTCGCATATAGTCCTGGGGACCAGTTCAGGCTTGTTCGCATATATATATATATAATATAGATTATATATATAGATATATATATATATATATATATATAATATATATATATAATATATTATATAATGACAATGGTCAGACCACGGAGGAAAAATGAAACAGGAATTTTCCTTAAGTACTTTCGTATATTAATACATCTTCAGAAGGAGTATTAATATACGAAAGTACTTAAGGAAAATTCCTGTGTCATTTTTCCGCCGTGGTCTGACATTGTCCACATTTTTAATCACGTGTTTAGTTTCGTGATACACACACACACACACACATTTTATATATATATATATATATATATATATATATAGATATATATATATATATATATTTATTTAGTTATATATATATATCTAATAATATAAATCCTATATCTATATATCTATCTATCTATATTCTATATATATATATCTATCTATATATCATCTATGTCGTACCTAGTAGCCAGAACGCACTTCTCAGCCTACTTGGCAAGGCCCGATTTGCCTAATAAGCCAAGTTTTCATGAATTCATATATTTTCTCTATTTTTTTTCTTATGAAATGATAAAGCTACCCATTTCATGATGTATAAGGTCAATTTTCTTTTATTGGAGTTAAAATTAACGTAGATATATGACCGAACCCAACCAACCCTCCCTAACCTAACCTAACCTATCTTTATAGGTTAGGTTAGGTAAAATTAGGTAGCCGAAAAAGTTAGGTTAGGTTAGGTTAGGTAGGTTAGGTAGTCGTAAAATAATTAATTCATGAAAACTTGGCCTTTTAGGCAAATCGGGCCCTTACATAGTAGGCTGAGAAGTGCGTTCTGGCTACTAGGTACGACATATATAGATATATATATATATTATATGATATGATATATATATATATATATATATGATATATATATTATATATATATATATATATATATGTCGTACCTAGTAGCCAGAATGCACTTCTCGGCCTACTTTGCAAGACCCGATTTGCCTAATAGGCCGAGTGATTTTCTTTATTTTCAATAAATTGTTTCCAGTTGGTTTATTTTAAATATTTTTATTATATTATAATACGAACATAACTTATTGATTTATTTTAGTTAAGGTTAGGTTAAGATTGGGTTAGGTTTATGTTAGGTAGGCTTGGTTAGGTTCGGTCAATATATCTCCGTTAGTTGTAATTCAATTCATTTAAAAAAATAACTCATACATAATGAAATGGATAGCTTTATCATTTCATAAGAAAAAAAGCTGGAAAAATATTGAAATTCAGGAAAACTTGGGCTTATTAGGCAAATCAGGCCTTGCATAGTAAGCCAAGAACTGCATTCTGGCTACTAGGACGACATATATATATATATATATATATATATATATATATCTATATATATATATATATATATATATATATATATATATTCCACTACACTTTCCGCCACTATTCACAACATGAGTATGAGTTACACCTATCACCACCACTCAGAAGATGGGTATGGGGTACACCTTGTTCCACTTCTCACAACATGGGTATGGAGAATACTTCCACTACAACCGGTCGGAGCCGGTCGGCCGAGCGGACAGCACGCTGAACTGTGATCCTGTGGTCCCGGGTTCGATCCCGGGCGCCGGAGAGAAACAATGGGCAGAGTTTCTTTCACCCTATGCCCCTGTTACCTAGCTATAAATAGGTACCTGGGTGTTAGTCAGCTGTCACGGGTGCTTCCTGGGGGTGGAGGCCTGGTCGAGGACCGGGCCGCGGGGACACTAAAGCCCCGAAATCATCTCAAGATAACCTCAAGATAACAATTCACAACGTGGGTATGGGTTACATCTTCCACCACTCACAACATGGGTATAAGGTACACCTTCCATTCCTACTCACAACTTGGGTATAGGGTACACTTTCCATTATCACTCACAACAAAGGTATGGGTTACACCTTCCACCAACCCTAACAACGTATCTACCACACTTTCCACCACTGCTCACAATATAAGTATGGGGTACATCATTCACTGCGACTCCAGCATGGGGTGAGGTATATCTTCGATTACACTAACAATACGGATGTTAGTTACACCTTTCACTACACTCATAAAATAAATATGGGGTTCACCTTCCATTACCACTCGCAACATGTGTATAGGGATACACCATCAACCACCACTCACAACGTGGGTATTGGTTACATCTACCACCACCACCACTCACAACATGGGTATGGTTACATCTACCACCACCACCACCACTCACAACATGGGTATTGGTTACATCTACCACCACCACTCACAACATGGGTATAGGGTACACCTCCCACAGCGTGGATATGAGGTACTCCTCCAGCAGTATGGGTATGGGGTTAATAATAATATAATGACCTTGTCCTGCAGGTGGCAGTGATCGGGCAAGATGGCCGCAGGCGCTGCCAAACGTCTCCTCATCGTACTGAGTAAGTCTGCTCATTATCTTTATATTATGATAATACAATGAGCGATGCTGACCTATCTGACGGTAGAGCATCGCTTCATGCATTTCGGCGTTCAATCCTCGACCGTCCAAGTGGTTGGGCACCATTCCTTCACCACGCCCCATCCCAAATCCTTATTATAACCCCCCTTCCAAATGCTATATAGTCGTAATGGCTTGGCACTTTCTCCTGATAGTTCTCTTCCCCCGTATCTCCTTATTGACCAGAGGAAGAGTGGTTAGGGCTAACTTGACTTGGTGTTGAGCTCCATCTTAACTTAAACAAGCTCTTGTAATATAGCGTTGTTTAAATATATAACGGAAGGTAACATACGTGTGAGTATAAGACTCGTATTGTATCTCTAACTGATGTTCTCATCTTGTAATATAACTTTGCCCATATATAATGATATACAGTGTCTGTGTGAGTATAGGAGCAGTATTGTATCTATAGCTGTTTGCTGTTATCATTTTGCAGTGAGTGTTGGCGTCTACGGCTGCGTCTCGCTATCCCTGTAAGTTCACTCCTAGTTATCACTTACAACTCTACATGTAAATGATATATGTGATGTTTAAGTGTACTCTGCAGTGTCTTAGTACATTTTATGTCATGTGATGTACTCCAGTGTAGCAGTGACTGGTAGGAGACAAACTCTGTAGCATTGTGTGGTGAGAGAACTATGTAGGCAGTGAGAGGTGAGAGACAACAGTGTAGCAGTGAGAGGTGAGAGAACTATGTGGCAGTGAGAGGTGAGAGAACTATGTAGCAGTGAGAGGTGAGAGAACTATGTGGCAGTGAGAGGTGAGAGACAACAGTGTAGCAGTGAGAGGTGAGACAACTATGTGGCAGTGAGAGGTGAGAGACAAACAGTGTAGCAGTGAGAGGTGAGAGACAAAAGTGTAGCAGTGAGAGGTGAGAGAAAAAAGTGTAGCAGTGAGAGGTGAGAGACAACAGTGTAGCAGTGAGAGGTGAGAGACAACAGTGTAGTGTGCAGGAGGTGAGAGACAAAAGTGTAGCAGTGAGAGGTTAGAGACTACAGTGTAGCAGTGAGAGGCGAGAGACAACTGAGTAGCAGTGAGAGGTTAGAGACATCAGTGTAGCAGTGAGAGGTGAGACAACAGTGTAGCAGTGAAAGGTGAGAGACAACAGTATAGCAGTGAGAGGTGAGAGACAACAGTGTAGCAGTGAGAGGTGAGAGACAACAGTGTAGCAGTGAGAGGTGAGAGACATCAGTGTAGCAGTGAGAGGTGAGACAACAGTGTAGCAGTGAGAGGTGAGAGACAACAATGTAGCAGTGAGAGGTGAGAGACAACAGTGTAGCAGTGAGAGGTGAGAGACAACTGAGTAGCAGTGAGAGGGGAGAGACAACAGTGCAGCAGTGAGAGGTGAGAGACAACAGTGTAGCATGAGAGTTGAGAGAGAACTGTACTCACCTAGTTGTACTCACCTAGTTGTGCTTGCGGGGGTTGAGCTCTGGCTCTTTGGTCCCGCCTCTCAACCGTCAATCAACAGGTGTACAGTTTCCTGAGCCTAATGGGCTCTATCATATCTACATTTGAAACTGTGTATGGAGTCAGCCTCCACCACATCGCTTCCTAATGCATTCCATTGTCAACCACTCTGACACTAAAAAAGTTCTTTCTAATATCTCTGTGGCTCATTTGGGCACTCAGCTTCCACCTGTGTCCCCTAGTGCGTGTGCCCCTTGTGTTAAACAGCCTGTCTTTATCAACCCTGTCGATTCCCCTGAGAATCTTGAATGTGGTGATCATGTCCCCCCTAACTCTTCTGTCTTCCAACGAAGTGAGGTTTAATTCCTGCAGTCGCTCCTCGTAGCTCATACCTCTCAGCTCGGGTACTAGTCTGGTGGCAAACCTTTGAACCTTTTCCAGTTTAGTCTTATGCTTGACTAGATAGGGACTCCATGCTGGAGCCGCATACTCCAGGATTGGTCTGACATATGTGGTATATAATGTTCTGAAAGATTCCTTACACAAGTTTCTAAAGGCCGTTCTTATGTTAGCCAACCTGGCATATGCTGCTGATGTTATCCTCTTGATATGAGCTTCAGGGGACAGGTCTGGCGTGATATCAACCCCCAGGTCTTTCTCTCTCTCTGACTCTTGAAGTATTTCATCTCCCAAATGATACCTTGTATCTGGTCTCCTGCTTCCTACCCTATCTTCATTACATTACATTTGCTTGGGTAAACTCTAACAGCCATTTGTTCGACCATTCCTGCAGCTTGTCCAGGTCTTCTTGAAGTCTCAAGCTGTCCTCCTCTGTCTTAATCCTTCTCATAATTTTGGCGTCGTCAGCAAACATTGAGAGGAATGAGTCTATACCCTCTGGGAGATCGTTTACGTATATCAGAAACAGGATAGGTCCAAGTACAGAGCCCTGTGGGACTCCACTGGTGACTTCACGCCAGTCTGAGGTCTCACCCCTCACTGTAACTCTCTGTTTCCTATTGCTTAGGTACTCCCTTATCCACTGGAGCGCCCTACCTGTTACTCCTGCCTGTTTCTCCAGCTTATGCATCAACCTTTTATGGGGTACTGTGTCAAAGGCTTTCCGACAGTCCAAAAAAATGCAGTCCGCCCACCCTTCTCTTTCTTGCTTAATTCTTGTCACCTGATCGTAGAATTCTATCAATCCTGTAAGGCAAGATTTACCCTCCCTGAACCCATGTTGATGGGTTGTCACGAAGTCTCTTCTCTCCAGATGTGTTACTAGGTTTTTCTCACAATCTTCTCCATCACCTTGCATGGTATACAAGTTAAGGACACTGGCCTGTAGTTCAGTGCCTCTTGTCTGTCAACCTTTTTGTATATTGGTACTACATTAGCAGTCTTCCATATTTCTGGTAGGTCCCCCGTTTCCAGTGACTTACTATACACTATGGAGAGTGGTAAGCAAAGTGCTCCTGCACACTCTTTCAATACCCATGGCGAGATTCCATCCGGCCCAACAGCTTTTCTCACATCCAGCTCCAATAGGTGCTTGTTTGACCTCATCTCTTGTAATTTCGAACCTATCCAAGGTCACCTGGTTTGCTGCCACCTCTCCCAGCGCCGTGATATCTCCCTGTTCTATTGTAAAGACCTCCTGGAACCTTTTGTTGAGTTCTTCACACACCTCTTTGTCATTCTCTGTGTACCTGTCCTCGCCCACCCTAAGTTTAATCACCTGTTCCTTCACTGTTGTCTTCCTCCTGATGTGACTGTGTAGTAGCTTTGGTTCAGTCTTGGCTTTGTTAGCTATATCATTTTCATACCTTTCTCAGCTGCAACTGAGAGTAGCAGTGAAAGGTGAGACACAACAGAGCACCAGTGAGAGGTGAGAGACAACAGTGCAGCAGTGAGAGGTGAGAGACAATAGTATAGCAGTGAGAAGTGAGAGACAACAGTGTAATAGTGAGAGGTGAGAGACAACAGTGTAATAGTGAGAGGTGAGAGACAACAGTGTAGGAGTGAGAGGAGAGAGACAACAGTGTAGCAGTGAGAGGTGAGAGACAACAGTGTAGCAGTGAGAGGTGAGAGACAACAGTGTAGCAGTGAGAGGTGAGAGACAACAGTGTAGCAGTGAGAGGTGAGAGACAACAGTGTAGCAGTGAGAGGTGAGATACAACAGTGTAGCAGTGAGAGGTGAGAGACTACAGTGTAGCAGTGAGAGGTGAGAGACAACAGTGTAGCAGTGAGAGGTGAGAGACTACAGTGTAGCAGTGAGAGGTGAGAGAAACAATGTTGCAGTGAGAGGTGAAAGACAACAGTGTAGCAGTGAGAGGTGAGAGACAACAGTGTAGCAGTGAGAGGTGAGAGACAACAGTGTAGCAGTGAGAGGTGTGAGATACAACAGTGTAGCAGTGAGAGGTGAGAGACTACAGTGTAGCAGTGAGAGGTGAGAGACTACAGTGTAGCAGTGAGAGGTGAGAGACAACAGTGTAGCAGTGAGAGGTGAGAGACAACTGAGTAGCAGTATGAGGTTAGAGACGACTGTGTAGCAGTGAGAGGTGAGAGACAACAGTGCAGCAGTGAGAGGTGAGAGACAATAGTATAGCAGTGAGAGGTGAGAGACAACAGTGTAACAGTGAGGGGTAAGAGACAACAGTGCAGCAGTGAGAGGATAGATACTACAGTGTAGCAGTCAGAGATGAGACACAACAGTGTAGCAGTGAGAAGTGAGAAACAACAGTGTAGCATGAGAGGTGAGAGACAAAAGTGTAACAGTGAGAGGTGAAAGACTACAGTGTAGCAGTGAGAGGTGAGAGACTACACTGCAGCAGTGAGAGGTGAAAGGCAACTGTGTAGCAGTGAGAGGTGAGAGACTACAGTGTAGCAGTGAGAGGTGAGAAACAACAGTGTAGCAATGAGAGGTGAGAGACAACAGTGTAGCAGTGAGAGGTGAGAGACAACAGTGTAAGAGTGAGAGGTGAGAGAAAACAGTGTAGCAGTGAGAGGTGAGAGACTACAGTGTAGCAGTCAAAGGTGAGAGACAACAGTGTACCAGTGAGAGGTGAGAGACAATAGTGTAGCAGTGAGAGGTTAGAGACTACATTGTACCAGTGAGAGGTGAGAGTCTACAGTGTAGCATTGCGAGGTGAAAGGCAAACTGTGTAGCCGTGAGAGGTGAGAGAACAACATGTAGCAGTGAGAGGTGAGAGACAGAGACAACCGTGTAGCAGTGAGAGGTGAGAGACAACAGTGTAGCAGTGCAAGGTGAGAGAATACAGTGTAGCAGTGAGAGGTGAGCGACTACAGTGTAGCAGTGAGAGGTGAGAGACTACAAGTAGCAGTGAGAGGTGAGAGACTACAGTGTGTAGCAGTGAGAGGTGAGAGACAAACAGTGTAGCAGTGAGCAGTGAAAGTCAACTGTGTAGCAGTGAGAGGTTAGAGACTACAGTGTAGCAGTGAGAGGTGAGAGACAACAGTGTAGCAGTGAGAGGTGAGAGAACACAGTGTAACAGTGAGAGGTGAGAGACTACAGTGTAGCAGTGAGAGGTGAGAGGTGAAAGGCAACAGTGTAGCAGTGAGAGGTGAGAGACAATTGAGTAGCAGTGAGAGGTTAGAGATTACAGTGTAGCAGTGAGATGAGGAGACACAGTGTAGCAGAGAGAGGTGAGAGACACAGTGTAGCAGTGAGAGGTGAGAGATACAGTGTAGCTGTGAGAGGTGAGAGAATACTGTGTAGCAGTGAGAGAGTGAGAGACAACAGGTAACAGTGAGAGGTGAGAGACAACAGTGTAGCAGTGAGACGTGAGAGACAACTGAGTAGCAGTGAGAGGTTAGAGATTACAGTGTAGCAGTGAGAGGTGAGAGACTACAGTGTAGCAGAGAGAGGTGAGAGACTACGTGTAGCAGTGAGCAGTGAGAGGTGAGAGACTACAGTGTAGCTGTGAGAGGTGAGAGACAACTGTGTAGCAGTGAGAGGTGATGAGAGGCAACAGTGTAACAGTGAGAGGTGAGAGGTGAGAGAACACGTGTAGCTGTACGAGGTGAGAGAGACAACTGTGTAGCAGAGAGAGGTGAGAGACAACAGTGTAGCAATGAGAGGTGAGAGACAACAGATGTAACAGTGAGAGGTGAGAGACAACAGTGTAGCAGTGAGACGTGGAGAGACAACTGAGAGTGCAGTGAGAGGTTAGAGATTACATGTAGTAGCAGTGAGAGGTGAGAGACTACAGTGTAGCAGAGAGGTGAGAGACTACAGTGTAGCAGTGAGAGGTATAAGAAACTACTGTGTAGCAGTGAGAGGTGAGAGACTACAGTGTACCTGTGAGAGGTGAGAGACAACTGTGTAGCAGTGAGAGGTGAGAGACAACAGTGGAGCAGTGAGAGGTGAGAGAGAACTGTGTAGAAGTGAGAGGTGAGAGACAACAGAGCACCAGTGAGAGGCGAGAGACAACTGTGCAGCAGTGAGAGGTGAGAGACACAATATAGCAGTGAGAGGTGAGAGACAACAGGTATAGCAGTGAGAGGTGAGAGACAACAGTGTAGCAGTGAGAGGTGAGAGACAACAGTGTAGCAGTATGAAGTTAAAGACGACTGTGTAGCAGTGAGAGGTGAGAGACAACAGTGTAATAGGGAGAGGTGATTGACAACAGTGTAGCAGTAAGATGTGGGAGACAACAGTGTAGCAGTGAGAGGTGAGAGACTACAGTGTAGCAGTGAGAGGTGAGAGACTACAGTGTGTAACATGAGAGTGAGAGACAACAATGTACCAGTGAGAGGTGAGAGATAACAGTATAACAGTGAGAGGTGAGAGACAAAGTGTAGCAGTGAGAGGTGAGAGACAACTGAGTAGCAGTACGAGGTTAGAGACGACTGTGTAGCAGTGAGAGGTGAGAGAGAATTGTATAGCAGTGAGAGGTGAGAGAGACACAGTGTAACGGTGAGAGGTGAGAGACAAACAGTGCAGCAGTGAGAGGGAGTAACAACAGTGTAGCAGTGAGAGGTGAGAGACAACTGTGTAGCAGTGAGAGGTGAGAGACTACAGTGTAGCAGTGAGAGGTGAGAGACATACAGTGTATCAGTGAGAGGTGAGAGACAACAGTGTAACAGTGAGAGGTGAGAGACAACAGTGTAGCAGTGAGAGGTGAGAGAGACAACAGTGTAACAGTAAGAGGTGAGAGACTGCAGTGTTAACAGTGAGAGGTAGAGAGAGGTAAAGTGTAGCAGAGTGAGAGGTGAGAGACTACAGTGTAGCAGTGAGAGGTGAGAGACAACAGTGTAGCAGTGAGAGGTGAGAGACAACAGTGTAGCAGTGAGAGGTGAGACTACACTGCAGCAATGAGAGGTGAGAGAGTAAAGTGTAGCAGTGAGAGGTGAGAGACTACAGTGTAGCAGTGAGAGGTGAGAGACGAGAAAAACTGTGTAGCAGTGAGAGGTGGGAGACAACAGTGTAGCAGTGAGAGGTGAGAGACAACAGTGTGTAGCATTGAGAGGTGAGAGACTACAGTGTAGCAGTGAGAGGTGAGAAACAACTGGTAGCAGTGAGAGGTGAGAGACAACTGTGTAGCAGTGAGAGGTGAGAGACTACAGTGTAGCAGTGAGAGGTGAGAGACTACAGTGTATCAGTGAGAGGTGAGAGACAACAGTGTGCAGTGAGAGGTGAGAGACAACAGGTAGCAGTGAGAGGTGGAGGACAACAGTGTAACAGTAAGAGGTGAGAGACTGCAGTGTAACAGTGAGAGGTAAGAGAGTAAAGTGTAGCAGTGAGAGGTGAGAGACTGCTGTGTAGCAGTGAGAGGTGAGAGACAACAGTGTAGTAGTGTGAGGTGAGTGAGAAAAACAGTGTAGCAGTGAGAGGTGAGAGACTACAGTGTACAGTGAGAGGTGAGAGACTACAGTGTAGCAGTGAGAGGTGAGAGACTACAGTGTAGCAGTGTGAGAGGAGACAGACTACAGTGTAGCAGTGAGAGGTGAGAAACAACAGTGTAGCAATGAGCAGTGAAAGACAACTGTGTAGCAGTGAGAGGTGAGAGACAACAGTGTAGCAGTGAGAGGTGAGAGGGACTACAGTGTAGCAGTGAGAGGTGAGAGACAAGAGTTTAACAGTGAGAGGAGAGAGACAACAGTGTTGCAGTGAGAGGTGAGAGACTACAGTGAAGCAGTGAGAGGTGAAAGGCAACAGTGTAGCAGTGAGAGGTGAGAGACAACTGAGTAGCAGTGAGAGGTGAGAGACAACAGTGTAGCAGTGAAAGGTGAGAGACTACAGTGTAGCAGTGAGAGGTGAGAGACAACTGTGTAGCAGTGAGAGGTGAGAGACAACAGTGTAGCAGTGAGAGGTGAGAGACAACAGTGTAGCAGTGAGAGGTGAGAGACAACAGTGTAGCAGTGAGAGGTGAGAGACAACAGTGTGTAGCAGTGAGAGGTGGGAGACAACAGTGTAGCAGTGAGAGGTGAGAGACAACTGTGTAGCAGTGAGAGGTGTGAAACAACAGTGTAGCAGAGAGAGATGAGAGACAACAGTGTAGCAATGAGAGGTGAGAGACAACAGTGTAGCAGTGAGAGGTGAGAGACAAC
>WNGS01003916.1:0-18049 GCA_020271785.1 Procambarus virginalis
AATCCCAACAGGAGTATAGCATATAATTTAAAAACGCATCGCGCTCCACCCGCCGACAAGATGAAGGTAGGCGGCAGGTACCAGAAAGAGCTCATTACATTAGAGCGCGATAATACTGAAAAGTGTATATTCTTTTCAACTTTGTTACCTCAATTCTCGTCCTAGGTTTTTCATTTTGTATCAATGTTGTTCGCAATAGAATTCTGTACAGGACTAAAAGCATATAAACTCAAAAAACCCGGCTTACCATCCGCAACAAACAGAGAAAGCGAGAGCGTGTTACCCAGGAGTGCACAAGAGCGATAAAATGTATACACTCTTTTCACTTTGGTCACCTTAATTGTCATCCTAGGTCTTTCATTTTGGTATCAATGTGTTCGCAATAGAATTCTCAACGGGAGTGTATGCATAAAATGTCAAAAACAGCAGTGCGCTCCACCCGCTGACGTGATGAAAGCAGGCCGCGTTACCCAGAAGAGAGTGCTATGCAGTGCCTGGCTTTCCATTAGAGAGCCTTTTAATACAGAGAGTGAATACTCTTTTCAACTTTAATTGTCACCTTAATTCTCGTCCTAGGTTTATCAATTTGGTATCAATGTGTTCGCAATAGAATTTTCTACAGGTTTAAATGCAAATAAACTCCAAAAGCGTATAAGCCAAAAGCGAGTGCATATAAACTCCATTAGTGGACATTTAGCAGGTAAAATTTTGACTCCATACTTCGTCATTAGTGGGCGAAAGTGCTTTAGCTAATTAGAAACCTGCCATACGAAGAAAGATTGTCAAAGCTTAAATTACATTCTCTAGAAAGGCGAAGAATTAGGAGTGACATATGGTAGAGGTGCACAATAGGATGAATGGACATAACAAAGGGGACATTAATAGGGTATTAAAAGTAACAACACAAAACAGAACTAGAAACAAAGTGTAAAAATTGGTTCATGTATGCAATATTACAGAGTTCCAGTTAACTCCCATGCATGCAGTTAATTTGTTATGTTTATGTACTATATGTTTTTTATGTTAAAATATTTTTGTTGATTTGTTTCTATATTTTCATAAGTAAAGTATGCTTACCCACTTATTCCAAGTTTTATGGTCACTTTACAAGGTTTAAAACAAAGTTCAAAATTATTTTCTGCTTTTCATACAGGAATTATACTTTAATATAACATCATAATAACGTAATGATGTCGTGTAAATAACGTTATATTGACGTCATATAAATGTTATATTTATGTTATAAGAACGTAAATTGGATAGGTTTACATAGAGTAAACAAAAAAAAACAAAATGTTGACTGAAAATTATATATTCTTAAATATAAAGCATGAAAACATTGCAATTCCATAGCATTCACTATTATTTTAAATTTTTTACATAAATCTTAGAAACCTGTGTCTCAAGAATATATGTTTTTAGTTATATCTAATGGTTTTAAGGACGTCAGAAATACGTATTTATCTTAAAAGTTACAAAATTACCTTTGTGGCACCATTTAAAAACGTCCACAAACGTTCTATGTTTGCTGGGTTAGTTGGCGCCTTCCCACCGGGCGGGTTGTGCGGCTCAGACATCGTGTCCTGCACATGCGCCATGGGAGTTTGTTTTGGCCTGGGTGGTATGCACTAGTGCTGGTGTTTTGCGTCCTTTTCTCTCGGGTGCTTCGCCTCTCACTCTTTTCCATTCTCCGGTCTGTGTCCCGTAGCTTCTGGGGTGTTCTGGATTGCAGCTATGGGGTGGGTAGGGGGTTCATCACTGGGGTTTTTCCTGTGTCATGGGTGTGGGGCGCCTCCTTCGCCTCTACCCTGCTCACCTATGTGTGCAGCTCTGGCCTTTGTGTGCAGCTCTGTGCAGGGAGCCGGTCGGCCGAGAGGACAGCACGCTGGACTTGCGATCCTGTGGTCCTGGGTTCGATCCCAGGCGCCGGTGAGAAACATTGGGCAGAGTTTCTTTCACCCTATGCCCCCTGTTACCTAGCAGTAAAATAGGTACCTGGGTGTTAGTCAGCTGTCACGGGCTGCTTTCTGGGGGTGGAGGCCTGGTCGAGGACCGGGCCGCAGGGACACTAAAAAAAAAGCCCCAAAATCATCTCAAGATAACCTCAAGATAACCTTCTTCCCATCGCGGTGCTCCAGAGATCTTCTCGGCTACGTTGTGTCATGACCTATTCGTGCCTATGTTCGGCAGGTGAGTTTCTGCGGTCTGGCGTCTCTTTCGGCTAGGCGCTGGTTCGTGGTTTTTGGATGCGACTATAAGGCTGTCAGCACACAGGTGACTGCCAAGAGCCTGTTGTCCCATACGTGGCAGCTCCTATTTTTACCTGTCCAGTCCCACTCATATGCATGTCCAACCCATGCTCAAGTCAATCAAGGGACCCCACCTCATCCATGTTACGAGGTACGATGGTTGAGGTGCAGATTATGTACTCATGTAGTTGTACTCACCTGGTTGTGCTTGCGGGGATTGAGCTCCGACTCTTTGGTCCTGCTTCTCGGCCGTCAATCGCCTGGCGTGCAGGTTTCTGGGCCTGCTGGGCTCTATCATATCTACGTTTGACACTGTCTGGAGTCAGCCTCCGCTACATCTCTGCCTAATGCACATGTGCACTAGTAACATGTACCATAGTAACATGTGGTACTTATTACTGTGTCAGGATGTTGTGGGGTGACATTTTGCTGCAGTTTTGTGCCTGGGGTTGCATGTTGGGGATTGATTGTGGCATTTTTCGTGGTCTTATCTGGGGTTCCTTATTCTTTTCCCATCTTGGAGTGCCTGGCTTGGCCCTTCCATGTACATTGGTTTCTCTGTCCTTGCCTAGTTGTCTGCCCCTGGTTATGCTTCCTGGGGTTGGGGTTTGGCTCTTTTGTCCTGCCTCTCCCCTGTCGCTTCCCTAACATCTACTGGGCTATGTCATGTCTGCACTTGCAGCTGTGTGTGGGGTCAGCCTCCACCACTTCCCTTCCTCATGCTTTCCATTTGTTTACTACTCTGCCACTGGATTGTTTTTTTCTTGCGTTTCTTTGGCTCTTTTGGGTGCTCCTTCCGCCTGTGTCGCATGGTGTGTGTGCACTTGTTCCTTAGTCTGTCTTCGTTGCTCGCACCCCTCGGTTCGGGTACTAGTCTGGTGGCAAACCTTTGCACCTTCTTCAGTTTGGTTTGTTGAGACAGGGCCTGCGACTCTGTGTTGTTGGCGTGACTTGTTCGGACATGGTCTGCAGCTCTGTGGGTTGGTCATGTCCTTTTCATTCCTGCTTCACTCTTGTCCCTGGCCGCTGGTGCTGGGGTTGTCGTTCTGGTCTTTTTCTTGTTTTCTCCTACACACTGTTGTGTGTTTTGTTTGTGCCTTTTGGCCCTCCTGTTGGCATTTTCAGGGTCTCTCGTTGTCCCTTCTCTGGGGTTTCGCGTCAGACCCGTAGTCTCCGATCTACTGGCGAGCTCGCTTGCATTGAGGAGTTTTCTGTTCGGCAGACGTTACGTCTCCTTCTTTGCCAGCTTGGGTTTCCGGATCTGCTTGCTCGGTGGTCGCACCCGAGATCTTCCCGCGGCTCTGCCTCTTCCTAGGCTCGAATGAACCTTGACGGAACTAGTTAGGTTCTGCCTCGAGTCTCTCACCTTTGGTTGGTGGTCAGGTGGCTTCATTGTTGGTGCCCCACCTGCGTGCTTCTTCTTGGTGGCAGTATTTTTTTTTTATTTTGCAGTCCTTCCTTTTCCTTCTGTCCCTTTTTAGGTGGCTGCATTTTTTTTTTTTTTTTTTTGAGATACAAGAGTTGTTACATTCTTGTACAGCCACTAGTACACGTAGCGTTTCGGGCAGGTCCCTGGAATACGATCCCCAGCCGCGAAGAATCTTTGTTACAACCAAGTACACATTTTACTGTTGCGTTAAACAGAGGCTACAGTTAAGGAATGCGCCCAGTAAATCCTCCCCGGCCAGGATACGAACCCATGACATAGCGCTCGCGGAACGCCAGGTGAGTGTCTTACCACGGAGACTGTCGGCGTCAGCTTGTCTTTTCTGGTGGAGTTTCGGGGCCATCATCTTGCCGCATACTGTCGCCTCGTTTCGTGTGGCGCTGGCGGGGCATCTTCAGCTTGCTTTCGGTCTTGGTGTTACATCTGCGCCGTTCGTAAGCTGTCTCGTGCGTTGTTTCACCTCTGGCCTGCTCATGTGCCACCTGAGTCTTCCTGGTTTTTGAACGTGTGCTCTTTCTTCTTCTCCTTGGTTTGTTGTAGCCCCTTCGGTTCAGGTTTGTTTCTCAACAGCTCTTTTCCTGTTGGCATTTGCCTCTAGGGGTCGGGTCGGTGAGCTTCCTGCTCTCCTCCGGCGCAGGGGTTTCTGCACCTTCGGTTGTGCGATAGTTTTATTCGGTTGCAGCCGTCTCCCTCTTTTCTGGCACAGAATGAGGCTGCCTGCTGCTTTCTGGAGGGGTCCTTGGTTTGTTGGTGCTAGGTTGGTCGGGCTGGGGGTGCATCGTGTTTTGTGTCCGTTTGTGGCCCTCCGCTGTTATTTGCGCGCCATGGCTTCTGTGTCCGGGACGCACTTTGGGTTGATCCAGTCCCTTCTTCCCTGTTCGCGGGTGAGGGTCTCCCAGGTCGTCCGCCGTGTTATTAAGGCTAGCCATCCTGCGTTCTGTCCCGTGCCCATGATGTTCGTAGATTTCGCTGCTCTTGCTGCGGTCTTGGCAATATGTCCTGGTTGACATTTGGGTATGGGGCTTTTGAGGTCATGCAGGGTACCTTTTTTTTATATATATATTAGGGATATTCCTGCAAGGGGCCTATGGCTCTGACTGGCCCACTAAGTGTTGCTTGTTTCTGTTTTACTTGGGCGGAGTATGAATATTTATGACTCGTATGGTCATTTCAGTAAGATTTTGCCATTTGTCTTTAACAACTTCTTCTGCTCTGTTGAATCTAAGTTGAAATCNTTTTCTTCTGTCTTCTAGTTTTGGCATATTTAATGCCTCTAACCTCTCCTCGTAGCTCTTGCCCTTCAGTTCTGGGAGCCACTTAGTAGCATGTCTTTGCACCTTTTCCAGTTTGTTGATGTGCTTCTTAAGATATGGGCACCACACAACCGCTGCATATTCTAGCTTTGGCCTAACAAAAGTCGTGAACATTTCTTTAGTATATCGCCAGCCATGTATTTAAAAGCAATTCTGAAGTTAGAAAGCGTGCATAGGCTCCTCGCACAATATTCTTTATGTGGTCCTCAGGTGATAGTTTTCTATCTAGAACCACCCCTAGATCTCTTTCTTTATCAGAATTCTTTAAAGATTTCTCACATAATATATAGGTTGTGTGGGGTCTATGTTCTCCTATTCCACATTCCATAACATGGCAAGTATTCACTTTAAATTCCATTTGTCAAGTGGTGCTTCTGTGCACAGAGATTCTTGTTAGAATGGAATGGCATTTGAAGCAAGTGACAGCAATTTGGGGTTTGCAGCCCAGATGGGCAAACTGGCACTTAGAGTTTACTTGCCAACCCTTGATCTTGGAAAAGCTTTGAATATGGTCATTCTAGGCTGGACTCTACTCACCTAGTTGTACTCACTTAGTTGTGATTGCAAGGTTTGAGCTCTTTGGTCCCACCTCCCAACTGTCAGAGTATTGGTGACCAGATTCCTGAACTTATTGAGTTCAATCATACAGAGGGCCACATGGTTTGCAAATTTGAATTCTCCGAAAACACCAGTTTCCCAATTGGGGGTTAGGGAGTCACGCTATATGAACTAAGTTCAGGTGAGGAAGCGGTCCGCCAAGCGTCACGCCGGCCCGGGTTGGTGGGTGGTGGAAGATTGTCTAGCTTTCCAGTCCCTAACACAGGTGTACAGGTTCCTGAGCCTACTGGGCTGTCATATCTATATTGAAACTGTGTATGGAGTTAGCCTCCACCACATAACTTCCTAATGCATTCCATTTATTAACCACTCTGACACTGAAAAAGATCTTTCTAATGTCTCTGTGGTTGTGACTGCTTTTCTTCAGAGCCTGCCACCACCAGTATGACCCAACAGGAAAGTTTAAAATGAGCCAAGGTGTGTTGATGCATTATGTTACCTGCCATTTGACTGTGAGAACACCTCAGATTTTTATCTTAGGATGCATCTGAGCTTTTTGCTCAGAAAAAAGCTTGTCTTTGCCTGATTATGTGAACAAGACTTTTCTCCCAGGTTTTGAAGATCCATGGTTCTGACAAAGTCCGAACACTGAAAATGAAAGGAATAATGTCAGACAAGAAAGCCCATGAGGTGGAGGTCATGAGTCAAGTCATTGCACGTCTGGCTAAAGGTTAGTACATGTACCTTTCAACATGACTTATGTTTTTCTGTATGTGGATTTATTGTACTGTATATTGATGGCATTATTTGACAGAGTATACATTACAGTACAACCTCGATTCAATGCACTATATGGGACCAATCCCGGTGCGTTGCAGTGTTGGATTCATTGCAAGAGGTGACCTTCAAGAGGCATTTGTGTCAGTGTCTTTTTGTTTCGTGTAAACACTAAAAATGCATTATCATATTATATACTGTACCTATATATTACTACTTTACTAAAAATACTGTGTTACATTTGTTATTTATCTTATTGTTTTTGTTATGTCTATCTTGAATTCTCATAGAGTTGTGAATGCTGCATAGTAAATACTTAGTGTACTGTATTATGTCATTAGCACTGTATTGATAAGTAGTTCTGCTGTATGTTGAGTACTACAATACAGTTTATGAACACTATTTTACACTAAAATTACTCTACTGCAACCTTAATTTGAACACTAGTATCCACTTGATTTAACAGCCTGTATGGGGCTGTACCCAGGTCGTTAAATGCGGGGCTCCAGTATTTTCGAAGTTATTAAGTTTCGATAATATTTCAAGTAACATTCGGGTAAGATATATTTTGAACAGACAGCCACTTGGTCCACCACTCTAGTGCCTTTATCCCTGTAACGTCACAGATTCACGGCACATTGTTCTGATTTGTCATGACGCTCGAGTGTTCATTCTGTGACTTTGTTGGACATATCTGCACAATGAAGGAACATCTGTGCACCATGTCGGCTCCAAATGTAGGGATGAAGGGATGGATGGAGGGAGGGAAGGATGGAGGGATGGAAACATGGATGGAGGGATGGAAACATGGATGGAGGGATGGATGGATGGATGGAGGGAGGGATGGATGGAAGGAGGGATGGATGGATAGATGGAGGGATGGATGGATGGAAGGATGGAGGAATGGATGGATGGAGGGAGGAATGAATGGATGGAGTGAGGGATGAACGGATTGATGGATGGATGGGTGTTGAGTTGAGCTATGTGACCAGTAAAGCAGAGAAAGTGTGTATATGGGATGTAGAGGGTGGGTGGGCAAGGTGTAATTACCTAAGTGTAATTACCTAAGTGTAGTTACAGGATGAGAGCTACGCTCGTGGTGTCCCGTCTTCCCAGTACTCTTTGTCATATAACGCTTTGAAACTACTGACGGTCTTGGCCTCCACCACCTTCTCCCCCAACTTGTTCCAACCGTCTACCACTCTGTTTGCAAAAGTGAATTTTCTTATATTTCTTCGGCATCTGTGTTTAGCCAGTTTATATCTATGACCTCTTGTTCTTGAAGCTCCAGGTCTCAGGAAATCTTTCCTGTCGATTTTATCAATTCCTGTTACTATTTTGTATGTAGTGATCATATCACCTCTTTTTCTTCTGTCTTCTAGTTTTGGCATATTTAATGCTTCTAACCTTTCCTCGTAGCTCTTACCCTTCAGTTCTGGGAGCCACTTAGTAGCATGTCTTTGCACCTTTTCCAGTTTGTTGATGTGCTTCTTAAGATATGGGCACCAAACAACAGCTGCATATTCTAGCTTTGGCCTAACAAAAGTCATGAACAATTTCTTTAGTATATCCCCATCCATGTATTTAAAAGCAATTCTGAAGTTAGAAAGCATAGCATAGGCTCCTTGCACAATATTCTTTATGTGGTCTTCAGGTGATAGTTTTCTATCTAGAACCACCCCTAGATCTCTTTCTTTATCAGAGTTCTTTAAAGATTTCTCACATAATATATAGGTTGTGTGGGGTCTATGTTCTCCTATTCCACATTCCATAACATGACATTTATTAACATTAAATTCCATTTGCCAAGTGGTGCTCCATATACTTATTTTATCTAGGTCTTCTTGAAGGCATGACAATCATCTAAATTTCTTATCCTTCCTATTATCTTAGCATCATCAGCAAACATGTTCATATAATTCTGTATACCAACTGGTAGATCATTATGTAGACAATAAACATCACTGGTGCAAGAACTGAACCCTGTGGTACTCCACTTGTGACATTTCTCCAGTCCGATACATTGCCTCTGATCACAGCCCTCATAGCACCCTCATAGTGTATCAGTGTTGGGGGAGGGACTGGCTCACTCCAATAAGCCTTCACAATCGACCCCATTAGCCAGATTTGTTTCTTAAATCTGGATGTACATCATCATATATATTTTTTAGTTACAGATTTTGTTTAGTAATATTATTAGGATAATAAAAAGTTATAAAAATACTTGTTTCATGAATGCTTAATTGTATTAGATCAAGATTTTCCAGGCTGTCTCTAGGCAATCTACTAAGCCACCTCCCAGAAGGGTCTCGTGAGGAAAGGCTGGTGGGGGGGGGGAGAGGCAGGAAAGTGAGGGTGTGTACTATAAAACTTACTTTCGAACTGATAAATTAATTTTATTATTCGATGCCATAGGTCACTGAACTGTGGCGATGAAATCAAATGAAACATGCATGGTGTTGTGTGCACGCAGATTGACCCGTCCTGTGCTGGAGTTGTGCTGGCAATAACATAAATATTACAAATACATAATATACAAACATCACACTTTACTGCCGCGCCGATCGTCGCGCAGCTCACCCCGCCCTGAGAGGGGGAGGGGGAGCCCTGGACCTAACGCGCCGGCTGCCAAGATTCAGTTCGTAAGCTAATGTCAACCGGGATAGACGGTTCTCTGACCTCGGTTTCCTAGGCGTGTTTGCCTTGTGTGGCGTTCACTGCCGTGTGTTGTGTTGTGCGGGTGGCCAGGAGTACCTCATCAGTGCCGGGGCTGCATGCGCTAGTGGCTGACTTCCCTAAGCACCCTGTGAGTACTGCTCCTGCATGACAGGATTATCTTCCCTGGGGCGTTCGGGAACCATTCCCGTAGAGGTTCTTGCTGCTCGGCATTTGCCTCGCCCTTGGGCCAGCTGGGGCTTGGGCCCTTGTAAGTCCTGGGGAAGGATTGGTATTGTGTGCTGATTAGGGCGTCAAGGTGTTGCGCAGCCTGCCACCTAAGTGGCGACCGGTTCCTGTTGCCTCTGGAGACGGTGTACTTTTGCAGGGTTTTTCTTTTGTTTTTATTTTCATGCCTGGTGGGGGTCTGCCTAGTGTGGCTATAGTTCCACTGGTAGTGTTTGGCGGCCCTCTGCTAGGCCCCTGTGATTGTACACGTCACAGGGGTTTTCAGTGCTAACGTCTACCCTCTTGTTATTTTTGGGTTTCTTAACTGTTTAGCAACACCTTGCCCGGGCTTCTCGTAGCAGTCAGCCTTCGGGCCCTGGAAACCATTGTCTGGGATCGGTGAACCATTGAATGTGTCTTCCGGGTTCCAACCCGTCTTGAACGGGATCGTTGGTTGCTGTGCCCTTGTCTCTGGGTGACAGTCGCCACTTTTACCTCCGTCATGTTGCCTGTCAGGTCACTGACACCTTGACCCGGAGTCTTGCGAGAAAGATTCCCTGCTTGTTCTCCAGTACTCCTGATATTATTACTGTTCAGAGTACAGGCAGCATCCGTGTTGCAAGCTAGGTTAGGTTGCTGCAACATGCTATGTTGGTTTCCCACTTGGATGCCCTGAGGCCGCCCCGTTTTGGTTAGGTGCTGTTCGCACCTTTCCCTCCCTGTTCCCGGCTCCGGACCGTCTGCGGGTTTCGGGGTCGGGGCGGGGTTTTCTGGGGCCGAGACTCGAGTGGTTTTTGGGGGCTGCCCCGGTCGGGTTGAGGGACGGAGGTTTTCAAGCCTGTTCCTCCTGCCAAGGCTTCTGGGTCTTACCAGCGGCCCTTACTTGCTGCCTTCCCCATGGACTCTTCCTTTTCTTTAAGGGCGGAGGGCTTGGAGGACGGCCCTGCCCCGGGGCCTCTGCCCCGTTCGGGTTGAGGGACGGAGGTTTTCAAGCCTGTTCCTCCTGCCAAGGCTTCTGGGTCTTACCAGCGGCCCTTACTTGCTGCCTTTCCCATGGACTCTTCCTTTTCTTTAAGGGCGGAGGGCTTGGAGGACGGCCCTGCCCCGGGGCCTCTGTTGCTAGTTCCCGGAGCTGTGGGGGATGCCTGCTAGCAGTTCTGGGGCGGTTTGCCCCTGCCTGGGTTTTCTGCTTTTGGGCGGAGTTTTTCGCCCATCCAGTCTGCTTGCTTCCCACTTTTGCTGGCGTGTTTTCGTATCTTTAGCGTCGGTCACAGTCCTCTGTTCTGGCGGCGATTTTCGTCTGCCGATTTCCTGGCGTGGCCACCAGGGCAGCTTTGCAGTTTCTTTACATGTGCCTGAGTGTGCGCGCGAGCTTCTTGGGTGAGTTTTCACCTTTTTTCAGGGGTTTTATTCTCCTGTTGTCGTTTCTTTGCTTTTCTGGGGTTTTCTGCTTGTTCCCTGTTCCTCTGGGAACGTTTGGGTGTTGATTTTACACCGGGTTTCCCTTTTTGTCTGTTTTGGGTCTGGGCCCTTGGGCTCAGTGTCCCTGGCTGTTATGCTTGCTCCCACACCTTGTCCCTCGGTTTTCGGTCTGTTATGACCGTTTCCCTGTGGGTTCTGTCTGGCGGCTGTGCTTTGCCTTTCTGCGGTGTTTCTCCACCGGCAAATGTGGTGGTTTGGGCTCCCCCTGGTTCGATTCCGGGTTCCTTTGGGTTCTTTGGTTTCGTTCTGGAGGTTTCTTCCTCTTGGGCCCCTTTTGTGGGTTCAGGGGGCTTTGTTTCCTCGTGTGACCTGGTTCTGCCTTCTGGAGTTCCGGGGTCTTCCTGGCTTGCAGACTGATCTTTTTGGGTCTTGGCACATGTTGTGTTCGTGCTGGGACTTTGAGGTTTTTGTTGTCGAGGTGGGCCTTTTGTTGCAGTTTTGTGCCTTCTTTACCTGGCCGGCGTGGTGCTCTCTGCCCACTGGTCAGTGGCTTGTACTTTTCTTTTAAAGTGTATGTGTACGCATGTACATGTGTACGCTGTGTGTGTGTGCACATGTGTATACACACGTGTAATTACCTAAGTGTAGTTACAGGATGAGAGCTACTCTCGTGGTGTCCCGTCTTCCCAGCACTCTTTGTCATATAACGCTTTGAAACTACTGACGGTCTTGGCCTCCACCACCTTCTCCCCTAACTTGTTCCAACCGTCTACCACTCTGTTTGCGAAAGTGAATTTTCTTATATTTCTTCGGCATCTGTGTTTAGCTAGTTTATATCTATGACCTCTTGTTCTTAAAGTTCCAGGTCTCAGGAAATCTTCCCTATCGATTTTATCAATTCCTGTTACTATTTTGTATGTAGTGATCATATCACCTCTTTTTCTTCTGTCTTCTAGTTTTGGCATATTTAATGCCTTGTGTGTGTAATATACCTTGTGTGTATGTGTATATGTATATGTATGTGTATGTACATAATGTGTATATGTGTATGTGTACTTTTTCTTTCAAATGGGCTCTGTTCCCTTCTCTGTTGACGGGGCGTTGGGGGAGCAGCTTGCTCTGTTGACTCTCGCATGGTCCCGCTGTTAGTGGGCGCTTTTGGTTGTCTTCCGACCTCTGGTGGCGTCGGTGGACAGCTTCTCCCCCTTTGGGGAGGTTCAGAGCTGGCAGGGTGGGCTTCTTCCCCTTCGCTTCGTCATGTCATCTTAGTGGGTGCGTTGGACGTGGTCGATCCGCCCCATTCTTCTGGGGTTCCCGTCTGCTCTTTGCAGTCGTGGGCCTTTCACAGCTGCGGTTTTCTGGACTTTTCAGTCTGCGCCCTGGATTCTATGCCCTCCTCGGAGGACTGTTATCTCCTGTCCGGCTTCTGTTGGGACCGGGTGCCTGGATGGTGGCCCTGGACCTCCAGGTCAATTCTTGGCACGTTCCTCTCCAGTTTTCCGGGACTGGCACAGTTGGTGGTGGGGCTTCAGGCTTGCTGCTTTTGTTGCCTTCCCTATTTTGTAATTGGCACTTGGTGTATTTTTGCATCTTTACCGGATCTTAGTGCCCTGTCTGAGTCTGCTCGCGATTCGGTGTCTGGTCTACCTCGACGACTGGCTGGTGTGGGCTCCCAGTCGGTCCGCTTGTCTGCTCGCCAGGTGTGTGGTTTTTTCCAGATCGCCAGATTTGGTTTCCTGGTGATCTGGAGGCCAGTCCATCTGTTCCGTCCCGGGTTCGGACCTGGGCCTTGTTTAGGGCTATTTGGCTACTCCTTGTCTTTCCCTCCAGAAGTGTTACTGCAGCTGTGGTCCCGCCTTCGGCTGTTCATGAGGGGGTCCTGGGTTGCTCAGCGGTTGCTTGAGCAGTTGTGCGGGAGTCTGAACTTCGACGTGCTGGTCTGCCCGCGGGTCGGGTTGGCTTCGGTGTCTGTTTGGTTCCTTCGGAGACTCCCCTTCCGCCTCTTGAATTTGTTGGGTTCGTTCCTCTGGGGATCTTGTGTTGGTGCTGTGTCACCAGCTTCCTTTTTGGGGTTTTCGGGGTTCCGTGCCTTGGCACCTCCTTGAGCCTTCGCTCGATGTGTTCACGGACGGGTCATCTCTCGGCTCGGGCTTTGTGACCAGTGCTCACCAGGTCAGCCGGGGATGGTGGAGTCTCTCCGTCCGTCGGGCTCACAGCATAGTTCGGGAGTTTGTGGCTGTCTGGTTTGTGCTTCGGAGGGTTTGGGTCACTCGGTGCTCTACCATTCAGCTCCGTTCGGACTGTTCTCTGGCGGTTCTTGCCGGAACCACAGGTTTTCTCTTAGGCGTTGACCTTTGGGGTTGGTTCCTTAGAGTGGCTCGTTTGCTGGATTCTCGGGGGGTTGGCTAACCGTGAGGTTCATGTCCGGGGTGTGTTCTGCGTCCTGGCGGTCAGCTGTCTTGGCTCATTCCTATGTTCGCGGATTAGCCAGTCGTCGCCAGCTCGTTTTGTTGGCTCTTTCGGACGTATGGCCATGGACATCTTCAAGTCGGCGTGGTCTAGGCGTCGCCCATTTTATGTGGCGCCCTTACCCACCTGCGAGGCGTTCACGGTGGGTGCTTTTCGGCAGGACTGGTCGAGATGGGGGTACCTGTTCCTCTTCTCCCTGTCCAGCTGTTGCTTCGGGTTCTGGTTCAGTTGCACCCCATTCCCACGATAGCAGTCCTTATGGTTCCTTGGGGGCCAGCCCAGCTTTATTTTCAGACGCTGCTTGATAGGTGTCCGAACCCGGGGCGTTTTCATGCGGCTCCGCCTCTTTTGGCATGTCGGATCGGTCCTGTACGTGACTGGTTCGGCCTTCTCCTCAGCTTTTCACGTCGGGTATTTTGATGCGGGTATCACCATCTCTGTGGTGTTCAGGTGGCTTTGTTGACGGTGTCCCACCTGTGAGCTTCGTCTTGGCGACAGTATGACGTTCCTGGTGTTTCTATGCACTTTTTCTTGCTCTTCGTAGGTTGTCGTCTCTTTCACATCAGGTTGTCTTGTCCTTTCTTGGGTTTTCAGGACTACAGTTATTTGAGGATTTTACTGTCGCCTCGTTTTGTGCGGTGCTGTCGGAGCCGTTCCAGCTTGCATTCGGGGTGGATGTCACATCTGCCCCGTTTTGTACGCTTTCTTGTGTTTTGTTTCACCTGCGCCCTGCTAATGCGTCGCCTGAGCAGTCCTGGTCCTTGATCAGGGTGCCTTCTTATCTTCTCCTCAGTTTGTGGTAGCCCCTTTGGTTCTGGTTTCTGCTCTTTGGTACTGGTGGTAGTTTTGTACGTGTGCAGCCTTTCTCCGTCCTGGCGACGGTCGAGACGGCTGCTTTCCGGAGGGGTTCTTGGGTTATTGATGCTTGATTGGTTTAGCCGGGGGTGCATCCTGTGTTGTCCAGTTGTTCTTTTTGCCGTTACCTTCGTACCGTGTCTGGGAATGCGCTGTGGATGATCCGGTTCCCCTCATTCCCTGTTTTCAGGGCTCGGGTCTCCCAGGTCGTCCGCATAGTTTTTCAGTCTTCCAGCCTGCGGTCTGTCGTTGCGCCTGTGCTGTTCAGACGTTTGCAGCTTTTGCTGCTGTGTTGGTGTCATCTAGGGTTCATTTCGGGCGCAGGGTTTTGAGGGTCACACAGGTTCTTGGCCGCCCATTCTTTATGCGCGTCTGCTTCTGTGCGTTCTTGTTGCCTTGGTTCGCAGGTTGCAACCTGTTGTCTCGGCTTCGTGTTGCAGAGTTTGTGGCGGCCGCCTCCCGGGTTAGCCCTTTCTTTTCCTTCTCTTTGGGTATGAAGCTCCAGGGAGCTGTAGGGGCTCCCCCACAGAAAACCAGCGTTGAATGTAATGAAACGCCATTTTCTGGGTGAGCCCCGGAGGCTCCCTGGAAACCCTCCCTCCCACCGGTCGACATTTTTTTCGCATTGGTTGAAGCTTGGCAGCCGGCGCGGTAGGTCTGGTGCTCCCTCCCTCCCCCTCTCAGGCGGGGAGGGCTGCGCGGACGATCGGCGCAGCAGTAAAGTGTGATGTTTGCTTGTTTGCTTGTTTCCTTGTGATTGTAGGGAGTTTCTACCTCTCTTCGTTTTTTTTGTTTTAGTTTTGTACCATGTGGGGTTTGTTTTGTTATGCCTACCTTTCTGGGTGCCTAGCCCAGGTCGATGGCAGATAAGGAAAACCCCAACCACAAAGGGGTTTTCCAGGGCCATTGCTTCCTGAAACCTCTCTGAAGGGCCAGGTTCTGGCACTGGTCCCTGGTAGGTCTGAACTCCTTAGCTAATGTCGCGGTCTAATATAACATACATTAGCCCGATAAGCTCCAGGGAGCCTCCGGGGCTCATCCAGAAAATGGCGTTTCATTACATTCAATGCTGTTTTTTTATTGTATATGATGCATATTTGTGTCTTTTACAATATGTATACAGTAGAACGTTCATAATGTTCCATGGAACTGTGATACATGTGTCAGTAATGTGTCCACAATAAATGTTTACTGTCGCAATATTACTTGTTAAAAAATCACTAAAATTGCAATATGTACAGTTTCACACACTATTTACACAGTAACACACTGTATTACACACTTAGTACTTCGGAAGTGAGTAATAATCAACGCAGTAGTCCATGGTACACAGCGCAACTTCGCTCTCGTTGCACCAGGTACAGATAAATTTTTGCTTCCTGTTCATTCTGTGTGCTTGCAAATAACGCACTCACATACACCCTTGGCATTAGTACCTGTAAGTGGTGTGTAGCCAAGCTTGTAAAAGCTAAGGTAATCTTGAAAAGATTACAGGGAAAGATCAATTTGTAGGGTAGTCGTGAAAAGATCGCTTTGTAAGGTCCCACACAGGAAGAGATTTAGCCAGCCTCAAACAGTGTCCATCAGTCAAGAAGAGATTCAGCTATTCATGAAAATATCTATGGAAAACACCACCATGGAAGCCACTAACACACTTTATCTATGCTACCTGTATCAGATGCATCATCACTGAACGCAGAAAACGATTCATCTATGTATCATCTAAATAAATTGGAGATAGCATAGCATAGGAGGGCAAGGATGGCGCTCAGAGCTACAATTGGATACCCTCGCTGTATTGTCCTCATAGGTACTGTATCACTTGCATTCGACCTTTGTGCTAGGTCCTTATTGTGCCTAGCTTTGCCAATATTATGACCCTTATGTTCTTCAAACAATAAGGTTTGAAATTCACCAACAAAGCGCGATCTTTCAACACTGCGTCGGAGAAGTGTTTGAGAGGCCAGAGGTGCGTGCGCCACCCATGGCTGCTCACTCAGTACTAGCCAGCAACCCTAGGGCATTATGGAAATTTTTTCCATGATGTCTGCCTCTCACTGGAGGTCCTAAGAGTCCATTTCGTACACAACCAACCTTGCACACATTTAGAATGGGTACAAAAAAAATAAAAAATAGTTTTTCTCAGTTTGCGCAGTTTCCCACCGACCGAGAATACTCGGTTGGCGTAGTTAAATGGTTAAAGATGTATTGATGCTGGGATGTTGCAAAGCATTGACTTTTTTGTAGAAAAACAAAATGAATTTTTTTAAAGAAAGAACAAATGTCAAAAAGTTCATTCGGTGTTTATCAGGTAGGTTGCTCTATAGGGGGCATTCGAGCCTGTTCCTCCAGTCGTGTTGTATGAGTCTGCCAGTGGGCTCCCTTCCTTAGTATTTTTGCGGCTGCCCCAGTTTTTTCTTGTGAGGCCGGGGCTTTGGGGGGACAGCTCTGCCCCGGGGCCTGCCGTGTCGTTTCTGGGGCTGGGGAGGGGCTGACTTGGGGGCCTAGGGCCCTGTTGGACTCCGCCAAGATTTTTCTACCCTCTGGCCGGGGCTTGCGGTTACGCAAAGTGGAGTTTTTTCATCCCCCATCTCCGGACGAGTTGTTGGGTGTCAGCCCTTCCCCGGGCTTGGTTCCATGTCCCTTGAGTCAGTTGGTTCCGTCCTGTCGCTGGGTGCTCTTCTCCGTTATTCCCCCCTTTTTCTTGGGACGTGACTTCTCTGTCATGTTCTCCTCTTTTTGGGGTTCTGCATGACTTTTGGTTTCGGGGGCGACTGTGCCTTGTTGTGCCTTCGTGACTTGTGCTTGCTTTTGTGTGTTCGGGAAGGTTTTTCGCTACTTCCCGTATTATTGGAACTTCTGTCGTCTTTCGGTGTGGCTTCCCTCCGGTCCTTTCTAGGGCTTGTTGGTCCTCTTCTGTGCTTATTTTTGGTTTTCGGTCCTGTCTTGTTTTTTTGTTGCTGTCTCTTCTCTCTATGCTCTGTCTCGGCACTGCTCATTTACTTTACATACTCCTAGTCCAGAATGCCAGATTGGGCTACTTGTAGCCCAATTGGGTTCCCGATTAGGTTCATTGTATTCATTTCATAAGCCGGCTATGTATGTCGCTGCTTATTCTTTTTTTTGGCTCCTGTTCCTATGAGCTGGGCTGTTTTTTCTACAAACCGGTTCACTCGGGTCACGAACTGTTTGGCTACATTTCTTGTAAAGTATTCTTAGTTGGCGCCTTCCCACCGGGCGGTTGTGCGGCTCAGACATCGTGTCCTGCACATGCGCCATGGAGTTTGTTTTGGCCTGGGTGGTATGCACTAGTGCTGGTGTTTTGCGTCCTTTTCTCTCGGGTGCTTCGCCTCTCACTCTTTTCCATTCTCCGGTCTGTGTCCCGTAGCTTCTGGGTTGTTCTGGATTGCAGCTATGGGGTGGGTAGGGGTTCGTCACTGGGGTTTTTCCTGTGTCATGGGTGTGGGGCGCCTCCTTCGCCTCTACCCTGCTCACCTATGTGTGCAGCTCTGGCCTTTGTGTGCAGCTCTGTGCAGGGAGCCGGTCGGCCGAGCGGACAGCACGCTGGACTTGCGATCCTGTGGTCCTGGTTCGATCCCAGGCGCCGGTGAGAACATTTGGCAGAGTTTCTTTCACCCTATGCCCCCTGTTACCTAGCAGTAAAATAGGTACCTGGGTGTTTTTATCAGCTGTCACGGGCTGCTTTCTGGGGGTGGAGGCCTGGTCGAGGACCGGGCCGCAGGGACACTAAAAAAAAAGCCCCAAAATCATCTCAGATAACCTCAAGATAACCTTCTTCCCATCGCGGTGCTCCAGAATCTTCTCGGCTACGTTGTGTCATGACCTATTCGTGCCTATGTTCGGCAGGTGATTTCTGCGGTCTGGCGTCTCTTTCGCTAGGCGCTGGTTCGTGGTTGGATGCGACTATAAGGCTGTCAGCACACAGGTGACTGCCAAGAGCCTGTTTGTCCCATACGTGGCAGCTCCTATTTTTACCTGTCCAGTCCCACTCATATGCAGTCACCCATGCTCAAGTCATCAAGGGACCCCACCTCATCCATGTTACGAGGTACGAT
>WNGS01003917.1:4735-44714 GCA_020271785.1 Procambarus virginalis
TTTTCTAACGATATATTATTTGGCCTTCAAATCTCAAAATTTCGCATTATATGCTTTTAAGCAAGTTTTCTTGCATTTTGTTTTGTACTAAAAATCATCGAATTTAGCAATATTTTGACGTTTATCATCACCTTTTTCTTTTTGTGATTTAAACAAAATATCACCGAATTAGGCAATATTTGTCCTTTTTCCACGTTTTGTCTGAATTTTCAGTTTATTGTTATTAATTCATTAAATATACGATAAAAATGATGCAACACGTATTGATTAGAAATTAACCTTAAGTACTTCATTTTCAATCAACTATTTGTTTGTCGTTAAAACACTGAGTAAGATATTCAAAAGGGAGAAGTTCTGTTTTTATTGCATATATCGACGTTTCAGCCGGATTCGAGCGGTTTTACGTGTACATTTTCCATCGCTAATATAAACGGAAAATCAGGAACATTTTAGTTACATTTTCACAAAATCATTGTGAAAACACAATGATTTTTTATCATTTGTATTGAAACAGCATTTTCGTAATGTCTTTTATAGGATCTAATTAATACGAAATCTCGCTCTATGATTTGAAGTTAAAATCCTCAAATTTGGTAATCTAGTGACATATTTCACGTTTTCATGTGGTGTGATTTTATGTAAAAATATTCAATTTTACTAATATTTCGATACTACTTCATGTTTTCTAACGATATGTGATTTGGCCTTCAAATCTCAAAATTTCGCATTATATTGCACTTTTAAGCAAGTTTTCTTGCATTTTGTTTTGTACTAAAAATCATCGAATTTAGCAATATTTTGACGTTTATCATCACCTTTTTTTAAAATATCACCGAATTAGGCAATATTTTGACGTTTTCCAACGTTTTTCTGAATTTTCAGTTTATTGTTATTAATTCATTAAAAATACGACAAAAATGATGCAAACACATAATTGATTAGAAATTAACCTTAAATACTTCATTTTCAATCAACTATTTCTTTCTCGTTAAAACACTGAGAAAGATATTGAAAAGGGGAGAAGTTCTGTTTTTATTGCATA
This sequence comes from Procambarus virginalis, assembly GCA_020271785.1. Classification (NCBI taxonomy): domain Eukaryota; kingdom Metazoa; phylum Arthropoda; class Malacostraca; order Decapoda; family Cambaridae; genus Procambarus; species Procambarus virginalis. Next base: position 5,778 of record WNGS01003917.1, read on the forward strand.
TATCGACATTTCAGCCGGATTAGAGCGGTTTTACGTGTACATTTTCCATCGCTTATATAAACGAAAAATCAAGAACATTTTAGTTAATTCTAATGAAAACACATTGATTTTTATCATTTGTATTGGAAACAATATTTTCATATATCTTTTCTAGGATCTAATTATTACGAAAATTCGCTTTATGACTTGAAGTTAAAATCCATAAATTTGGTAATATAGTGACATATTTCACGTTTTCATGTGGTGTGATTTTATGTAAAAATATTCGATTTTACCAATATTTCGATACTACTTCATGTTTTCTAACGATATGTGATTTGGCCTTCAAATCTCAAAATTTCGCATTATATTACACTTTTAAGCAAGTTTTCTTGCATTCTGTTTTGTACCATAAATCATCGAATTTTGTAAATATTTTGACGTTTATCATCCCCTTTTTCTTTATGTGATTTAAACAAAATATCATCGAATTAGGCAATATTTTGCCGCTTTTTCACGTTTTTCTGAGTTTTCAGTTTATTGTTATTAATTCTTTAAAATACGATAAAAATGATGCAAACACATTATTGATTAGAAATTAACCTTAAATATTTAATTTTTAATCATCTATTTGTTTCTCGTTAATACACTGAGTAAGGCATTGAAAAGGGGAGAAGTTCTGTTTTTATTGCATATATCGATGTTTCAGGCGGATTAGAGCGGTTTTACGTGTACATCTTCCATAGGCAATATAAACGGAAAATCAGGAACATTTTAGTTAATTCTAATGAAAACACATTGATTTTTATCATTTGTATTGGAAACAATATTTTCATATGTCTTTTCTAGGATCTAATTAATACGAAAATTGGCTTTATGATTTGAAGTTAAAATTCATAAATTTGGTAATATAGTGATTTTTTCACGTTTTCATGTGGTGTGATTATACGTAAAAATATTTGATTTTACCATTATTTCGATACTACTTCATGTTTTCTAACGATATGTGATTTTGCATTCAAATCTCAAAATTTCGCATTATATTGCACTTTTAAGCAAGTTTTCTTTGATTTTGTTTTGTACTAAAAATCATCGAATTTTGCAATATTTTGACGTTTATCATCACCTTTTTCTTTTTGTGATTTAAACAAAATAACACCGAATTAGGCAATATTTTGCCGTTTTTTCACGTTTATCTGAATTTTCAGTTTATTGTTATTAATTCATTAAAAATACGATAAAATGATGCAAACACTTATTGATTAGATATTAACCTTAATATTAATTTTCAATAAACTATTTGTTTCTCGTTAATACACTGAGTAAGATATTGAAAAGGGGAGAAGTTCTGTTTTTATTTCATATATCGACGTTTCAGCCGGATTAGAGCGGTTTTACGTGTACATCTTCCATCGGTAATATAAACGGAAAATCAGGAACATTTTAGTTAATTCTAATGAAAACACATGATTTTTATCATTTGTATTGGAAACATCATTTTCGTATGTCTTTTATAGGATCTAATTAATACGAAAACTCGCTTTATGATTTGAAGTTAAAATCCTCAAATTTGGTAATATAGAGACATATTTCACGTTTTCATGTGGTGTGATTTTACGTAAAAATATTCGATTTTACCATTATTTCGATACTACTTCATGTTTTCTAACGATATATTATTTGGCCTTCAAATCTCAAAATTTCGCATTATATGCTTTTAAGCAAGTTTTCTTGCATTTTGTTTTGTACTAAAAATCATCGAATTTAGCAATATTTTGACGTTTATCATCACCTTTTTCTTTTTGTGATTTAAACAAAATATCACCGAATTAGGCAATATTTTGTCCTTTTTCCACGTTTGTCTGAATTTTCAGTTTATTGTTATTAATTCATTAAATATACGATAAAAATGATGCAAACACGTAATTGATTAGAAATTAACCTTAAGTACTTCATTTTCAATCAACTATTTGTTTGTCGTTAAAACACTGAGTAAGATATTCAAAAGGGGAGAAGTTCTGTTTTTATTGCATATATCGACGTTTCAGCCGGATTCGAGCGGTTTTACGTGTACATTTTCCATCGCTAATATAAACGGAAAATCAGGAACATTTTAGTTAATTTTCACAAAATCATTGTGAAAACACAATGATTTTTTTATCATTTGTATTGGAAACAGCATTTTCGTAATGTCTTTTCTAGGATCTAATTAATACGAAATCTCGCTCTATGATTTGAAGTTAAAATCCTCAAATTTGGTAATATAGTGACATATTTCACGTTTTCATGTGGTGTGATTTTATGTAAAAATATTCAATTTTACCAATATTTCGATACTACTTCATGTTTTCTACGATATGTGATTTGGCCTTCAAATCTCAAAATTTCGCATTATATTGCACTTTTAAGCAAGTTTTCTTGCATTTTGTTTTGTACTAAAAATCATCGAATTTAGCAATATTTTGACGTTTATCATCACCTTTTTTTAAAATATCACCGAATTAGGCAATATTTTGACGTTTTCCAACGTTTTTCTGAATTTTCAGTTTATTGTTATTAATTCATTAAAATACGATAAAAATGATGCAAACACATAATTGATTAGAAATTAACCTTAAATACTTCATTTTCAATCAACTATTTGTTTCTCGTTAAAACACTGAGAAGATATTGAAAAGGGGAGAAGTTCTGTTTTTATTGCATATATCGACGTTTCAGCCGGATTAGAGCGGTTTTACGTGTACATCTTCCATCGCTTATATAAACGAAAATCAGGAACATTTTAGTTAATTCTAATGAAAACACATTGATTTTTATCATTTGTATTGGAAACAATATTTTCATATATCTTTTCTAGGATCTAATTAATACGAAATTCGCTTTATGATTTGAAGTTAAAATCCTAAATTTGGTAATATAGTGACATATTTCACGTTTTCATGTGGTGTGATTTTACGTAAAAATATTCGATTTTACCAATATTTCGATACTACTTCATGTTTTCTAACGATATGTGATTTGGCCTTCAAATCTCAAAATTTCGCATTATATTGCACTTTTAAGCAAGTTTTCTTGCATTCTGTTTTGTACCATAAATCATCGAATTTGCAAATATTTTGACGTTTATCATCCCCTTTTTCTTTATGTGATTTAAACAAAATATCATCGAATTAGGCAATATTTTGCCGTTTTTAACGTTTTTCTGAATTTTCAGTTTATTGTTATTAATTCATTAAAAATACGATAAAAATGATGCAAACACATTATTGATTAGAAATTAACCTTAAATATTTAATTTTAATCAACTATTTGTTTCTCGTTAATACACTGAGTAAGATATTGAAAGGGGAGAAGTTCTGTTTTTATTGCATATATCGACGTTTCAGGCGGATTAGAGCGGTTTTACGTGTACATCTTCCATCGGTAATATAAACGGAAAATCAGGAACATTTTAGTTAATTCTAATGAAAACACATTGATTTTTATCATTTGTATTGGAAACAATATTTTCATATGTCTTTTCTAGGATCTAATTAATACGAAAATTCGCTTTATGATTTGAAGTTAAAATCCATAAATTTGGTAATATAGTGATTTTTTCACGTTTTCATGTGGTGTGATTTTACGTAAAAATATTCGATTTTACCAATATTTCGATACTACTTCATGTTTTCTAACGATATGTGATTTGCCTTCAAATCTCAAAATTTCGCATTATATTGCACTTTTAAGCAAGTTTTCTTGCATTTTGTTTTGTACTAAAAATCATCGAATTTTGCAATATTTTGACGTTTATCATCACCTTTTTCTTTTTGTGATTTAAACAAAATATCACCGAATTAGGCAATATTTTGCCGTTTTTTCACGTTTATCTGAATTTTCAGTTTATTGTTATTAATTCATTAAAAATACGATAAAAATGATGCAAACACATTATTGATTAGATATTAACCTTAAATATTTAATTTTCAATCAACTATTTGTTTCTCGTTAATACACTGAGTAAGATATTGAAAAGGGGAGAAGTTCTGTTTTTATTGCATATATCGACGTTTCAGCCGGATTAGAGCGGTTTTACGTGTACATCTTCCATCGGTAATATAAACGGAAAATCAGGAACATTTTAGTTAATTCTAATGAAAACACAATGATTTTTATCATTTGTATTGGAAACATCATTTTCGTATGTCTTTTATAGGATCTAATTAATACGAAAACTCGCTTTATGATTTGAAGTTAAAATCCTCAAATTTTGTAATATAGAGACATATTTCACGTTTTCATGTGGTGTGATTTTACGTAAAAATATTCGATTTTACCATTATTTCGATACTACTTTATGTTTTCTAACGATATGTGATTTGGCCTTCAAATCTCAAAATTTCGCATTATATGCTTTTAAGCAAGTTTTCTTGCATTTTGTTTTGTACTAAAAATCATCGAATTTAGCAATATTTTGACGTTTATCATCACCTTTTTCTTTTTGTGATTTAAACAAAATATCACCGAATTAGGCAATATTTTGTCCTTTTTCCACGTTTGTCTGAATTTTCAGTTTATTGTTATTAATTCATTAAATATACGATAAAAATGATGCAAACACGTAATTGATTAGAAATTAACCTTAAATACTTCATTTTCAATCAACTATTTGTTTGTCGTTAAAACACTGAGTAAGATATTCAAAAGGGAGAAGTTCTGTTTTTATTGCATATATCGACGTTTCAGCCGGATTCGAGCGGTTTTACGTGTACATTTTCCATCGCTAATATAAACGGAAATCAGGAACATTTTAGTTACATTATTTTCACAAAATCATTGTGAAAACACAATGATTTTTTTATCATTTGTATTGGAAACNGCGGTTGACACAGTGGTGATGAGGAAACCCGTCCTCTTAAAAATAACGTCACTTTTCACTGGTATGCGCTATGGCCAAATTTGGACGTATTTGAAATGAAATCGACTCACAAAAGTGACGTACTGTTCCGTTTTCTGTTTGAGTCGTCCGGCTTACTCGGCCGCTTAGTAATGGATTCTTTCCATTAACGTTTTTCATACCGTTTTGAAACTATGAGAATTTCCTGCCCACCTAACCTATCAGAGACCTTAACTTACTGTTGTTGAAAACAAAAATCCAAATTTATATCATTTTTTTCATCTTCAAATTACGTCCATATTCGGCCATACGGGCAAACGGCCAAAAGCGACGTTCTTTTTAAGAGGACAGGTTGGTCGAAGGACAGACACGGCAGCCTGCACTGTATCAGGGACAGTGCCAGCAGTACAATTCAGGTCAGCCTACTCCATGACCGAGGTGGCAAGAGACACAGGAACAAAGACAGTGGAAATAGGAGTGAAGCCTTCTACAGCAGCAGAGGTAGAGGAACCAGGTGCCGGATTCATTAAGCTAGTTACCCCACCTACTTACCAACCTATATGACCCATATCCAGAAATAGGAAGGGATTGACCTTCCCAATCACACCAAGGCTGTACCTCTCTCAACCAGTTTAAGAGAAAAACTAAGTACTACTAATAAACTCCATGTAACCTACTTGTTAGAAATACATACACACACACACACACACACGTATGATCATACTGTGGCTGGTGTATGATGAAATGTTGTATAATGATATCCAGGCCGATTAGCCTAGAATAACATATTATCATACCAAAAGTATGTGCCATGTATTTGTGGAGATATGGAAGTATAAGAAATAGCAGAAGCCTAATGTTCTGTATCTTGCAAATACCATTATGGCTCTAGTATGAAATTTTATGTATTGTTGTACATGACATGCTATGCGTATTACGATGTAGAATGTATACATGGAAATACCAAATGTATGACTAGCATGTATACTGTGATATCAATTTCATTACTGTTCAATGCATTAGCTCTGCCATGTTGTAACCAATATGAGGATGGTAAACTGATATTCTGGTATTGTGAGATTATACCACAGAGGCAAGTAAGTAATTATCAAAAGAAGGCACCAAACCGGGTAGGCTGTATAGCACCATCAAATGTGCGGGATAATCAGAGGGCGCTAAATATCACCAAGGATGCCAAGACGAGAACAGAAACGCATAAGGTCAACGATATCAAAGTATCAGAGACCACAGAGGCAAGGTTTTAGTAATTATGTTGGTATATGATGCTTGCTTATACAAACTGTGACGGTGTTCCCACCCTTCTAATTCTCCCACGCCTGCTGTAAGAGTCATGTCCACTATTCCCGAGCGTTCTCTACATTGCAGGCAACAATTGAACATATGTGGGAGAGAACAGTATTCTCGAAGAGCCGAGAAATTTGAGAAAATGTAGTATTTTGGCCTGTGGGATAGGCCCTTTAGGGAGCCAATATGGCGCTGGCAAGTCTGTTCTCCCGCCAAAACTGTGTGACGTCAGTGGCGCCAGATTGGTCACCGTCAGCGACATGGCACTGGGAGCCAATGAAAACCAACTTTGGGAAAAGTGACGTCACATAGGCATAGGGGGTCCGCCGTGTTGGCGCCAGGCGACATCAGTCTTTCACGACACGTCCGAGAGGTAGGACGCGCGATCGGTCATCCTGTCAGAGTGACGGATTTACCGAACTCCGGTGGATTTAAGCGTCTCCAGTTGTTGGCACGCACTCTGTGAGGTCTTCCTGCAACCCAGAAGTGGCTCAGATAAGGAATTGACAGAATATTGAGCAACAAGTGCTCAGGGGACAGGTGTGTTGCAAGAAGTGGGCCGGGCATCGACGTGTGTCGTCGTTGGCAGTTCACCAGTATAAGAGACAGCTTAGTGGCCGGGCCACCCACCGTGAGTGAACCGGGTTGACAGCCTTGTCAACCAGGTTGAACGTGTGATCGACGATCCTGTCAAGTTTGACAGTAACCCCACCTTCGTGGAACCCTACGAGTCAACAGTTGGATGCAAGCACGTCGAGAAGTCTTCCCAAATACCTAGCGATATATCTAGACGACGAGGGAATTGACAGTGTTGTGAGCTTCAAGTGCTCTGAAGTCGGGTGCTGTGCGTGTGAAGCTTAAGCAGCATCGTCTGGTACGGCTGGTAACTTCACCGTGACTTCGTAGTGGTGAGAGGCAGTTCCTCTGGGAGTACAGTGACAAGAACTAATTGGGAAACGTGCGACGACCGCCGAGACGTAGGCTGGCTGCCGTAGTTGGGAGGAAAGTTGACGGCCAGGAGACCGACTTCGACCCTGCGACGTACTGTAGAGGAAGAAGCACGGACCTGCTGTGTACAGAAGCGGCGAGACGCGACATCCTAAGGCGTGGGCTTGTGTTTCTGGATGAACGAGGCGAGAGCCTGGACCAGGAGCTACAACCCAACTGTCATCCTAGGATAGGTGAAGTAGGTGTTTACAGTTACCCTCCCATTTCCCCTTTAGTTAGCTATATATATTCTTGTCAGGATATTTTATATGTCGTGAGCAAGTCTCACTTGAGTTTAAGTCACAGAGAGCACAGTATGTGGTGAGGCTACCCAGAGCGCTCACAGTATCAGTTTACATATATATCTATGTGTGGGTGTGTGCAAGCACCAAGATTCATCAGAGAATTTACTGTGACTATTATTAATCTACAGTGAGTATTATTATTATTATATATATTGGTAGTAAACCAGATATTGGTGTATTGATCTCTATAATCTATTGATATAAATGCCTGTGGATTGATCTATAATCTATTGATATAAGTGCCCGTGTGTTGATCTCTATTCTATCGATATAAATGCCCGTGTGTTGATCTCTATGATCTATTAATATAAATGCCTGTGTATTGATCTTCATGATGTATATATATATATGCCTGACATTTTTACTGATTTATATATGACATGCCTGTGTACTGAATAATATCATATACGTGGAGTGATCGCAGTGATATCTCTTTAAGAGAAAGTATAGATATAAAGAAAAGTTCAGTGATCAAGTGAGTGCATTCACAGTAAATATTATTAAGAATAGAGTAATCTTTTGGTACGGTGAAAAGTCACTGTGAGAGTATTGTGAATAAGATGTTGATCGTGAGGCCAGTGAAATCATAAGTAAACCCTGTGAACGTTGAATAGTGTTTTGAAAAAAGTTAAATAAACGGGGATCGTGACAATTAGAAAACAAGTACTAGTCTGTTCCCACGATCGCGAGGGTCCCGGTCAGCTGAGTCTGACAGGTGACACGTGCCGATGTTACCATATCGGTGCGCTCTAGAATATTATGCTATGAATGGAGCAATTGTCATATATTAATTCTGATACATTGATGCATATATATTTCTCGTTGTCTTTTAAGTAAAATACCAAAACTCTTTGGTGTTTGATATCATCCCCTCCATTTATCTTGTGACCGTGTAATGAAGTAAAGTGAGTGACCTGCCTGATACCATATTATTGGAATTTGCTCTTGCCACAATTACACCTGACCACTGCAGTGTTACTGGACACAAAAAAACCAGTTGGCGACCTTGAAGGCTGTGTAAGAGTTCGGTGTCGGGGTGGGCCACAGATTGAGGGAACGATCTGTGCCCCCACTCATCTTACAATCTAAAGGCCGGTTGTGAGATCGACTGGGGTACTCTCCGAGGCCAGCAGTGGAGCCTAGAGGATTGAGGGAAGACCCGCCGAACGACGGTGAGTAAGGGTTATTGTTGGAGCAACCACCTGGAAAGGAGATCCAGTCTACTGTTGCTTTAACCCTTCTCTAACGAGAACACCGTGAAACCCCGACATTGGCGACCTTGCCAGGATAACGAGCAAGATCAAGGTGGTAATTGTGGTATTAAATATCAGGCCTAGGTTTTCACTCATTGTCACAAGATGGAGGGTGATAAAGTAGCCAGGTTTATAGACACGAGAGACGAGCAAGTACTGGAGGAGTGCACCAAGGCACAGCTGCAGACGATCGCCGACCACTTTGGGATCAAGTTGAGAGCTTCCAAAGTGGGAGAAAGGAGACTTGAGATCATGGCACAGCTCAAGGCACGTGATGAAGCCTTAGGAGAGGAGCGACCACAGACACCTGCCAGTGGAGGAGAGAACCTGAGTACCGGTGGCAGCAGCCGGGGATCCAGTGGCAGCAGGCGCAGTATCAAGCTAGAAATAATGAAGATGCAGATAGAAGCACAGCTGCGCAAGGAAGAGCGCGAACAAGAAGCACAGCTGAAGCGTGAGGAAGCGGAAAGGGAAGCACAGCTGCGCAGAGAAGAAAGAGATGCACAGCTGAGGCGCGAGGAAGCAGAAAGAGAAGCACAGCTGAGGCGCGAGGAAGCAGAAAGAGAAGCACAGCTGCGCCGAGAAGAAAGAGAAGCACAGCTGAGGCGCGAGGAAGCAGAGAGAGAAGCTCAGCTGAAGCACGAAGAAGCACAGCTGCGCAGAGAAGAACGAGAGGCACAGCAGCAACGAGAAGAACGAGAGGCAGAAGCACAGCAGCGTAGAGAAGAACGAGAGGCACAGCAGCAACGAGAAGAAGCAGAAAGAGAAAAACAGCTGAAGGAGCGCGAAATAGACGCTAGGACGAAGCTGCAGGAGGTTGAAGCTAACAAGGAGATTGAGCTGAAGCGAGCTGAGCTGGGACTAGTTCCAACTACCCCACCACAACAGCCGGAAGACCGCCGAGTGAGAGAGAGGGATTTGCCCGTCTTCGTGCCTAATGAGGCTGAGGGCTTCTTCGAGCATTTCGAAAGGGTCGCTACGTTGAAGAAGTGGCCGAGGGCAGAGTGGGCGGAGCTAGTTCAAGGAAGGCTCACTGGTGAAGCTCGTGAAGCTTATAACATGCTCGACCTCCAGGAGTGTACCAACTATGATGCAGTAAAACGGGCCGTGCTCCATTCGTTCAAGCTGACGCCGGAGTGCTATAGGAAAAGGTTTAGAGAATGTACCCGATCGCCAGGAAAATCGTATGCGGAGACGGCGAGGGACATGGAAAGGAAATTCGTGAAATGGCTGGAGTCAGAAGGAGCAAGATCGGCTGAACAGATCAAGAGGCTAATGGTCATGGAAAAATTCATGTCCGTGCTCTCTCCCGAGATTAGGGTGAGAGTAAAGGAAGCGGACATCAAGGACCCGAGAGCCGCAGCCGATCGAGCAGACATGCTAGAGGAAGCTTTACGTCCATGTCGAGAGGGACAGCACCGACCGCCCGCATTCTCCAGTTATGGGAGGAATAATAGAAGGTCGGACGGATGGAGGACAGGACCGAGTTCTCCCAGTCCTACCCCTCGAATGGAGACAGCAGAGGACAGAAGAGTGCTGTGGAACCGCCGAAGAAGTCACCGAGGGAGAGCTCAAGAGATCTTGTTATCGTCACGGCCGGAGATGCTGAGCATGAGTCTTTGGAAGGCGCAAGAGGAGTCCGCGGAAGAAGAAGGATCCGTTGTTTCAACTGCGGGTTAATAGGACACATGGCGCGCGAATGCAGACGTCCTAAGCAGCGGGGTTACGTTGCTTTTGTGCGGGTAGAGGACCAGTTAGCCGAAGGAGTGCGGGATGGACCCGTACGTAGGAAGAAGGAGGCTAACCCGTTCGTGCGTGAGGGAACTGTAAGGGTGGGGGACGCAGACCCCATCCCGGTAATGATGCTGAGAGATACTGGGGCGGAATTTACCCTGGTGAGCAGAACCCTTTTCCCTGAGTGTCACGAGAATACCTGTGTAGGTGAGGCAAGTGTGACCACTGTGGGAGGCCCAGTGCAGATGCCCCTACACCAGGTAACCCTGAGTTCGGTTTATGGATGCCAAACCCTAGTAGTGGGGGTCTGTGCGACGATGCCCACGAGGGAGGCACAGGTCATTTTGGGAAATGACGCATGTGGAGGACGTGTCCTACCGAACCTCGTGAAGGACGAGGAGTGCTTGGAGCACTAGAGAAGAAAGGCGAAGTGTTCGACGCCTGTGGGGACGAGAAAGGAATCGCCATGGAGGCGTTCCCTGTCTGTGCTGTAACGCCGAGGCAGTGCGACGGACGAGGAGAGCGTGGATCTGATAAGGCCGACGAGGAGACGTCCGCCGGCCTGGGAATGGATCACCTCGTCATGGAACCAGGAGAGCGAGTGGAGGGCGAAGGCAGCCCAGATGGTGAGGTACAGGTGACCCTCACCGGTTCTCCAGGGATGGACCGCACTCGTCTCGAGGAGATGCAGCAGGCAGAATTCCCCAAGTTGATTTGTAAGGCCAAAGGAGGACGTATTGGTCCCGAGAAAGCTACTCACTTTAACAGGCATAAAGGCATATTAGTAAGACAGTGTAAACCTGTAAGGATGGAGGTCGGAAAAGCCTCTCCAGGTACGAGAGATCAGGTAGCGTTGCCAGCCAAGTGCAGAGCGGCAGTGTTGAGTCCGTTGCACGCTGTTGACTCTGCGGGTCACCTAGGGGTGACCACGATGCGACGTTCAACGTCGAGAGAAGTGGCTGGGCAACTACAACATCTTTTCTCTTGGGTGAGGAGGCCCAGGGAAAATCAGGCTGACAGTGGAAATATGTTCCGGTCTGAGTGTGTCAGACGAACAATGATAAATCAGGGAGTGATGCAGATTCGGTCGTCGCCCTACCGATCGCAGTCGGAGGGGGCGGTCGGAAGATTCCACTCCACCTCAGAGACAGCTCTGAGAATGTTCTGCGTAGAGCAGGAAGACGAGTGGGAAGAGACAGCGGGCCCTGTTTTGTTGGCCATTTGCAAAGCAGTGGCAGAACCGTTAACTTCTCACAGTTCCAGCTGGTGAACGGACGTGAGGTGTGGAGCCCTCGGTCCGTAATAGGTAAGCAGTGGACGCCCAGGATGACCTTGAAGACGGTCTGCAGACACATGAGGAGTGTCACACATTGGCGGCTGCAATACTGGCTGGAAGCCAAGATTTTAGTGGAAAGGACAGCGTAGTCGCAGATGCGTTGTCCCGCATGCACTAACCAGACATGACTCTTATTTTAAGGGGAGGGGTATGTGACGGTGTTCCCACCCTTCTAATTCTCCCACGCCTGCTGTAAGAGTCATGTCCACTATTCCCGAGCGTTCTCTACATTGCAGGCAACAATTGAACATATGTGGGAGAGAACAGTATTCTCGAAGAGCCGAGAAATTTGCGAAAATGTAGTATTTTGGCCTGTGGGATAGGCCCTTTAGGGAGCCAATATGGCGCTGGCAAGTCTGTTCTCCCGCCAAAACTGTGTGACGTCAGTGGCGCCAGATTGGTCACCGTCAGCGACATGGCACTGGGAGCCAATGAAAACCAACTTTGGGAAAAGTGACGTCACATAGGCATAGGGGGTCCGCCCGTGTTGGCGCCAGGCGACATCAGTCTTTCACGACACGTCCGAGAGGTAGGACGCGCGATCGGTCATCCTGTCAGAGTGACGGATTTACCGAACTCCGGTGGATTTAAGCGTCTCCAGTTGTTGGCACGCACTCTGTGAGGTCTTCCTGCAACCCAGAAGTGGCTCAGATAAGGAATTGACAGAATATTGAGCAACAAGTGCTCAGGGGACAGGTGCGTTGCAAGAAGTGGGCCGGGCATCGACGTGTGTCGTCGTTGGCAGTTCACCAGTATAAGAGACAGCTTAGTGGCCGGGCCACCCACCGTGAGTGAACCGGGTTGACAGCCTTGTCAACCAGGTTGAACGTGTGATCGACGATCCTGTCAAGTTTGACAGTAACCCCACCTTCGTGGAACCCTACGAGTCAACAGTTGGATGCAAGCACGTCGAGAAGTCTTCCCAAATACCTAGCGATATATCTAGACGACGAGGGAATTGACAGTGTTGTGAGCTTCAAGTGCTCTGAAGTCGGGTGCTGTGCGTGTGAAGCTTAAGCAGCATCGTCTGGTACGGCTGGTAACTTCACCGTGACTTCGTAGTGGTGAGAGGCAGTTCCTCTGGGAGTACAGTGACAAGAACTAATTGGGAAACGTGCGACGACCGCCGAGACGTAGGCTGGCTGCCGTAGTTGGGAGGAAAGTTGACGGCCAGGAGACCGACTTCGACCCTGCGACGTACTGTAGAGGAAGAAGCACGGACCTGCTGTGTACAGAAGCGGCGAGACGCGACATCCTAAGGCGTGGGGCTTGTGTTTCTGGATGAACGAGGCGAGAGCCTGGACCAGGAGCTACAACCCAACTGTCATCCTAGGATAGGTGAAGTAGGTGTTTACAGTTACCCTCCCATTTCCCCTTTAGTTAGCTATATATATTCTTGTTAGGATATTTTATATGTCGTGAGCAAGTCTCACCTGAGTTTAAGTCACAGAGAGCACAGTATGTGGTGAGGCTACCCAGAGCGCTCACAGTATCAGTTTACATATATATCTATGTGTGGGTGTGTGCAAGCACCAAGATTCATCAGAGAATTTACTGTGACTATTATTAATCTACAGTGAGTATTATTATTATTATATGTATATTGGTAGTAAACCAGATATTGGTGTATTGAACTCTATAATCTATTGATATAAATGCCTGTGGATTGATCTATAATCTATTGATATAAGTGCCCGTGTGTTGATCACTATTCTATCGATATAAATGCCCGTGTGTTGATCTCTATGATCTATTAATATAAATGCCTGTGTATTGATCTTCATGATGTATATAGATATATATGCCTGACATTTTATTACTGATTTATATATGACATGCCTGTGTACTGAATAATATCATATACGTGGAGTGATCGTCAGTGATATCTCTTTAAGAGAAAGTATAGATATAAAGAAAAGTTCAGTGATCAAGTGAGTGCATTCACAGTAAATATTATTAAGAGTAGAGTAATCTTTTGGTACGGTGAAAAGTTACTGTGAGAGTATTGTGAATAAGATGTTGATCGTGAGGCCAGTGAAATCATAAGTAAACCCTGTGAACGTTGAATAGTGTTTTGAAAAAAGTTAAATAAACGGGGATCGTGACAATTAGAAAACAAGTACTAGTCTGTTCCCACGATCGCGAGGGTCCCGGTCAGCTGAGTCTGACAGGTGACACGTGCCGATGTTACCATATCGGTGCGTTCCAGAATATTATGCCAATGAATGGAACAATTGTCATATATTAATTCTGATACATTGATGCATATATATTTCTCGTTGTCTTTTAAGTAAAATACCAAAACTCTTTGGCGTTTGATATCATCCCCTCCATTTATCTTGTGACCGTGTAACGAAGTAAAGCTGAGTGATCTGCCTGATACCACATTATTGGAATTTGCTCTTGCCACAATTACACCTGACCACTGCAGTGTTACTGGACACAAGAAAACCAGTTGGCGACCTTGAAGGCTGTGTAAGAGTTCGGTGTCGGGGTGGGCCACAGATTGAGGGAACGATCTGTGCCCCCACTCATCTTACAATTTAAAGGCCGGTTGTGAGACCGACTGGGGGTACTCTCCGAGGCCAGCAGTGGAGCCTAGAGGATTGAGGGAAGACCCGCCGAACGACGGTGAGTAAGGGTTATTGTTGGAGCAACCACCTGGAAAGGAGATCCAGTCTATTGTTGCTCTAACCCTTCTGTAACGAGAACACCGTGAGACCCCGACAAAACACATAATTGATTAGAAATTAACCTTAAATACTTCATTTTCAATCAACTATTTGTTTCTCGTTAAAACACTGTGTAAGATATTCAAAAGGGGAGAAGTTCTGTTTTTATTGCATATATCGACGTTTCAGCCGGATTAGAGCGGTTTTACGTGTACATTTTCCATCGCTAATATAAACGGAAAATCAGGAACATTTTAGTTAATTCTAATGAAAACACAATGATTTTTATCATTTGTATTGGAAACAATATTTTCATATGTCTTTTCTAGGATCTAATTAATACGAAAATTCGCTTTATGATTTGAAGTTAAAATCCATAAATTTGGTAATATAGTGATTTTTTTCACGTTTTCAGGTGGTGCGATTATACGTAAAAATATTTGATTTTACCATTATTTCGATACTACTTCATGTTTTCTAACGATATGTGATTTTTCGTTTATATTACCGATGGAAGATGTACACGTAAAACCGCTCTAATCCGGCTGAAATGTCGATATATGCAATAAAAACAGAACTTCTCCCCTTTTCAATAACATCAGCATTAGGAAAACCTAAGCAAACTGCCCCTGGTGAGGATGGTATAACTTATAACATTTTGAGCTTACTGAATGATGTCCCTAGCCACCCTCTGCTTGACCTCTATCAAATGAGTCTCTCACAAGGTGTCTTGCCAAAGAAATGGACACAAAGTCTTATAATACCAATTCCTAAACCTAACTCTCAAAAATTCAGACCCATTTCCCTTACATCTTGCATGTGTAAAGTCTTGGAGAGAATTGTTCTCAATCGTGTCATGTTTCAGGTCAAAGAAAAACTGGCCCCAAACCTATATGGGTTCATGCCCAAGTGTAGCACACAAACATGCTTTGCTGAATATTTTGTAAACTCCCAGGATGGGACACAGGCAGCCTTTATTGACCTAAAGTCAGCTTTTGATGTAGCGAATGGCGAAATAATATTAGAGCAACTTGCTGAATTTGGAATCAAAGGTAATCTTCTGAGTTGGATAAAGAGCTACCTATCCAACAGGCGTGCTAGTGTCCTATTTAAAGGAGTCAAAAGTACAAGGACAGATGCATTCGAACTAGGCACACCTCAAGGTGGTGTCCTAAGCCCTATGCTCTTCAATATACTTATGCACAAACTTATCCATGACATACCTGTACAACCTACGGAAACTGTTATATGTTATGCTGATGATATTTGTATTATGGCACATAGTAAACCAAGACTACAAGTGTTACTTGATGCATTCTCCAAGAAAGTAGTAGAATGTGGCCTCATAATATCTGTTGATAAAACAAGGGTTCTTATTCCCCATTCTCTTCATGTTAATTATACTATTAATGGAGTGCCCGTGGAGACTTGCGAGTCTTATAAATATCTTGGAGTCGAGGTTAATGATGCAAATCTCGTCAGCAACCTGCGCAAAAAACTAGTTGAGCGTCTTAAACCTCTCAAAACTCTTGTTGGCAAAGGATTTGGCATTAACATAAAATATGCCCGTAGTTTTTATATTGCCTTTGTACGATCTGTTGTTGATTATTATGCCTTGCATCTTCTTAATTTTTCACCTAAACAATTACAAGGCCTAGATGTAGTACAGAATGATGCCATGCGCATCATCCTGGGTTGTCCTAGAACTGTCAGAATTGTTAACATGAGAAAGGAACTAAACTTACCTTCCATTTACGAAAGAATAGTTCTACTTAGTACTATGTTTTGCGCCAAAACTTTGAAGAATAATGGTCCCCCCAGCTCTATTCAAATTAAATTGAGATCCATTCTAAACAATTCTGACTGTTCCCTCAATCCACCGCAAAAAGCTCCCTACAGTGCGTGGCTCAGTTGTTGTGCCTATAATCTTCGGAAACTGAATGTGTCTCTTAACCCTGATAAAACTGTTCACTATATTCCCCCTTGGAAAGATGTGGAGGTCTCTCTGCATTATACCCCCATCAGTGTTAAACAAATGTATAACACTGACATTTTGAGATGTATAACATTAGAAGCTATTGACAGTCATCTTCACATTCTCAAACCGACTGAATCCTATGCCTTTACTGATGGCTCTGTGCAGTTAGGCACTGGTAGAACAGGTTGTGCATGTGCAGTGTATAAAGGGAATGAAATGATCATGTCTAGTACACAGAGATTGAACAACTGGGCTAGCACGACGCAGACCGAGCTAGTGGGCATTTATCTAGCCACTGAATACCTTAAGCTCAATGGTGGTGGAGTTATTTTCTGTGACTCTAAAAGTGCTCTGCAGTCCTTAAATAACCCATCACAATGTATATCGGACGTAGCTTGTAATATTAAATGGAATGTAATCTTTGCCAATGATAATAACTCTTGTATAAAATTTGTGTGGATCCCATCCCATGTTGGAGTTGGAAAACATGACTTCGTAGATCGATTGGCCAATGAGGCTTGCAGGAAAGAAAACATTGATTATGACTTTGGACTATCTAATGCAGTTATTAGAAACATACAAATTAAAGAAATTAATTCAGATTTAGAAGAACTAAGAAATGCCCAGAGACCTGAAAGCTGCAGTATTAAAAGTTATGACAAGTTTTGTAATAATAGGTATTTGTATGGTCGGCATAGTAGCCGAACCAGGCAATGTGATGTAGTCATTGCGCGAATTCGCCTTGGCTATAGACACATCTGGCAGGTTAGTGAGGCTGAGCCACTACCAGAATACTCAGATTGTAAACTCTGTGATAAACCTTTAATGCACTCACTAGAACACTACATTGATGAATGTGAAACCGTAAAGGACTTTAGACCTCCTGGCCTCTTGTACCACCAACTGTGTAACTATTTTATTGACTCAGGTGTTCTGGACGACATCCTAACAATTTACCCAAAATTTGCTTGTCCATTTTAAAGAATGAAGAACAATTTTTATGTATATTACTTCTAAGCTGCATCACCTATGAACCCATCCCTGCCCTTGTGTGGCAGTGCACAGTAGAAACTTGTTTTCACATATCCATATATTAAAACATTGATTGTAACCATGATATATATGTGCTTCAGCCTACAGTTTAGACCTATTGTCTTATGTATGACCCTCTGTCCTGCGTGACAGTGACTACTAGCATTATCCTCACTTTAATCAGACTATCAAAATCCTCAGATTAGGCAAAATTGTAATTAATTTTGTCAATAAAGATGTTAATAATAATAAGTGTTTTAACGAGAAACAAATAGTTGATTGAAAATGAAGTATTTAATGTTAATTTCAAATCAATTACGTGTTTGCATCATTTTTATCGTATATTTAATGAATTAGTAACAATAAACTGAAAATTCAGACCAACGTGGAAAAAGGACAAAATATTGCCTAATTCAGTGATATTTTGTTTAAATCACAAAAGAAAAAGGATGATAAACGTCAAAATATTGCTAAATTCGATGATTTTTAGTACAAAACAAAATGCAAGAAAACTTGCTTAAAAGTGCAATATAATGCGAAATTTTGAGATTTGAAGGCCAAATCACATATCGTTAGAAACATGAAGTAGTATCGAAATATTGGTAAAATCGAATATTTTTACGTAAAATCACACTACATGAAAACGTGAAATATGTCACTATATTACCAAATTTGAGGATTTTAACTTCAAATCATAGAGCGAGTTTTCGTATTAATTAGATCCTAGAAAAGACATACGAAAATGCTGTTTCCAATACAAATGATAAAAATCATTGTGTTTTCATTAGAATTAACTAAAATGTTCCTGATTTTCCGTTTATATTACCGATGGAAGATGTACACGTAAAACCGCTCTAATCCGGCTGAAACGTCGATATATGCAATAAAACAGAACTTCTCCCCTTTTCAATATCTTACTCAGTGTTTTAACGAGAAACAAATAGTTGATTGAAAATGAAGTATTTAAGGTTAATTTCTAATCAATTATGTGTTTGCATCATTTTTATCGTATATTTAATGAATTAATAACAATAAACTGAAAATTCAGAAAAACGTGGAAAAACGGCAAAATATTGCCTAATTCGATGATATTTTGTTTAAATCACAAAAAGAAAAAGGTGATGATAAACGTCAAAATATTGCTAAATTCGATGATTTTTAGTACAAAACAAAATGCAAGAAAACTTGCTTAAAAGTGCAATATAATGCGAAATTTTGAGATTTGAAGGCCAAATCACATATCGTGAGAAAACATGAAGTAGTATCGAAATATTGGTAAAATCGAATATTTTTACGTAAAATCACACTACATGAAAACTTGAAAAAAGTCACTATATTACCAAATTTGAGGATTTTAACTTCAAATCATAAAGCGAGTTTTCGTATTAATTAGATCCTAGAAAAGACATGAAAATGTTGTTTCCAATACAAATGATAAAAATCAATGTGTTTTCATTAGAATTAACTAAAATGTTCCTGATTTTCCGTTTATATTACCGATGGAAGATGTACACGTAAAACCGCTCTAATCCGGCTGAAACGTCGATATATGCAATAAAAACAGAACTTCTCCCCTTTTCAATATCTTACTCAGTGTTTTAACGAGAAACAAATAGTTGATTGAAAATGAAGTATTTAAGGTTAATTTCTAATCAATTATGTGTTTGCATCATTTTTATCGTATATTTAATGAATTAATAACAATAAACTGAAAATTCAGAAAAACGTGGAAAAACGGCAAAATATTGCCTAATTCGATGATATTTTGTTTAAATCACAAAAAGAAAAGGTGATGATAAACGTCAAAATATTGCTAAATTCGATGATTTTTAGTACAAAACAAAATGCAAGAAAACTTGCTTAAAAGTGCAATATAATGCGAAATTTTGAGATTTGAAGGCCAAATCACATATCGTGAGAAAACATGAAGTAGTATCGAAATATTGGTAAAATCGAATATTTTTACGTAAAATCACACTACATGAAAACTTGAAAAAAGTCACTATATTACCAAATTTGAGGATTTTAACTTCAAATCATAAAGCGAGTTTTCGTATTAATTAGATCCTAGAAAAGACATGAAAATGTTGTTTCCAATACAAATGATAAAAATCAATGTGTTTTCATTAGAATTAACTAAAATGTTCCTGATTTTCCGTTTATATTACCGATGGAAGATGTACACGTAAAACCGCTCTAATCCGGCTGAAACGTCGATATATGCAATAAAAACAGAACTTCTCCCCTTTTCAATATCTTACTCAGTGTTTTAACGAGAAACAAATAGTTGATTGAAAATGAAGTATTTAAGGTTAATTTCTAATCAATTATGTGTTTGCATCATTTTTATCGTATATTTAATGAATTAATAACAATAAACTGAAAATTCAGAAAAACGTGGAAAAACGGCAAAATATTGCCTAATTCGATGATATTTTGTTTAAATCACATGAAAATTGCTAAATTCGATGATTTTTAGTACAAAACAAAATGCAAGAAAACTTGCTTAAAAGTGCAATATAATGCGAAATTTTGAGATTTGAAGGCCAAATCACATATCGTGAGAAAACATGAAGTAGTATCGAAATATTGGTAAAATCGAATATTTTTACGTAAAATCACACCACATGAAAACGTGAAAAAGTCACTATATTACCAAATTTGAGGATTTTAACTTCAAATCATAGAGCGAGTTTTCGTATTAATTAGATCCTAGAAAAGACATACGAAAATGCTGTTTCCAATACAAATGATAAAAATCAATGTGTTTTCATTAGAATTAACTAAAATGTTCCTGATTTTCCGTTTATATTACCGATGGAAGATGTACACGTAAAACCGCTCTAATCCGGCTGAAACGTCGATATATGCAATAAAAACAGAACTTCTCCCCTTTTCAATATCTTACTCAGTGTTTTAACGAGAAACAAATAGTTGATTGAAAATGAAGTATTTAAGGTTAATTTCTAATCAATTATGTGTTTGCATCATTTTTATCGTATATTTAATGAATTAATAACAATAAACTGAAAATTCAGAAAAACGTGGAAAAACGGCAAAATATTGCCTAATTCGATGATATTTTGTTTAAATCACATAAAGTGATAAACGTCAAAATATTGCTAAATTCGATGATTTTTAGTACAAAACAAATGCAAGAAAACTTGCTTAAAAGTGCAATATAATGCGAAATTTTGAGATTTGAAGGCCAAATCACATATCGTGAGAAAACATGAAGTAGTATCGAAATATTGGTAAAATCGAATATTTTTACGTAAAATCACACCACATGAAAACGTGAAAAAGTCACTATATTACCAAATTTGAGGATTTTAACTTCAAATCATAGAGCGAGTTTTCGTATTAATTAGATCCTAGAAAAGACATACGAAAATGCTGTTTCCAATACAAATGATAAAAATCAATGTGTTTTCATTAGAATTAACTAAAATGTTCCTGATTTTCCGTTTATATTACCGATGGAAGATGTACACGTAAAACCGCTCTAATCCGGCTGAAACGTCGATATATGCAATAAAAACAGAACTTCTCCCCTTTTCAATATCTTACTCAGTGTTTTAACGAGAAACAAATAGTTGATTGAAAATGAAGTATTTAAGGTTAATTTCTAATCAATTATGTGTTTGCATCATTTTTATCGTATATTTAATGAATTAATAACAATAAACTGAAAATTCAGAAAAACGTGGAAAAACGGCAAAATATTGCCTAATTCGATGATATTTTGTTTAAATCACATAAAGAAAAAGGGATGATAAACGTCAAAATATTGCTAAATTCGATGATTTTTAGTACAAAACAAAATGCAAGAAAACTTGCTTAAAAGTGCAATATAATGCGAAATTTTGAGATTTGAAGGCCAAATCACATATCGTGAGAAAACATGAAGTAGTATCGAAATATTGGTAAAATCGAATATTTTTACGTAAAATCACACCACATGAAAACTTGAAAAAAGTCACTATATTACCAAATTTGAGGATTTTAACTTCAAATCATAAAGCGAGTTTTCGTATTAATTAGATCCTAGAAAAGACATACGAAAATGCTGTTTCCAATACAAATGATAAAAATCATTGTGTTTTCATTAGAATTAACTAAAATGTTCCTGATTTTCCGTTTATATTACCGATGGAAGATGTACACGTAAAACCGCTCTAATCCGGCTGAAACGTCGATATATGCAATAAAAACAGAACTTCTCCCCTTTTCAATATCTTACTCAGTGTTTTAACGAGAAACAAATAGTTGATTGAAAATGAAGTATTTAAGGTTAATTTCTAATCAATTATGTGTTTGCATCATTTTTATCGTATATTTAATGAATTAATAACAATAAACTGAAAATTCAGAAAAACGTGAAAAACGGCAAAATATTGCCTAATTCGATGATATTTTGTTTAAATCACATAAAGAAAAAGGGGATGATAAACGTCAAAATATTGCTAAATTCGATGATTTTTAGTACAAAACAAAATGCAAGAAAACTTGCTTAAAAGTGCAATATAATGCGAAATTTTGAGATTTGAAGGCCAAATCACATATCGTGAGAAAACATGAAGTAGTATCGAAATATTGGTAAAATCGAATATTTTTACGTAAAATCACACCACATGAAAACTTGAAAAAAGTCACTATATTACCAAATTTGAGGATTTTAACTTCAAATCATAGAGCGAGTTTTCGTATTAATTAGATCCTAGAAAAGACATACGAAAATGCTGTTTCCAATACAAATGATAAAAATCATTGTGTTTTCATTAGAATTAACTAAAATGTTCCTGATTTTCCGTTTATATTACCGATGGAAGATGTACACGTAAAACCGCTCTAATCCGGCTGAAACGTCGATATATGCAATAAAAACAGAACTTCTCCCCTTTTCAATATCTTACTCAGTGTTTTAACGAGAAACAAATAGTTGATTGAAAATGAAGTATTTAAGGTTAATTTCTAATCAATTATGTGTTTGCATCATTTTTATCGTATATTTAATGAATTAATAACAATAAACTGAAAATTCAGAAAAACGTGAAAAAACGGCAAAATATTGCCTAATTCGATGATATTTTGTTTAAATCACAAAAAGAAAAAGGTGATGATAAACGTCAAAATATTGCTAAATTCGATGATTTTTAGTACAAAACAAAATGCAAGAAAACTTGCTTAAAAGTGCAATATAATGCGAAATTTTGAGATTTGAAGGCCAAATCACATATCGTTAGAAAACATGAAGTAGTATCGAAATATTGGTAAAATCGAATATTTTTACGTAAAATCACACCACATGAAAACGTGAAAAAAGTCACTATATTACCAAATTTGAGGATTTTAACTTCAAATCATAAAGCGAGTTTTCGTATTAATTAGATCCTAGAAAAGACATACGAAAATGCTGTTTCCAATACAAATGATAAAAATCATTGTGTTTTCATTAGAATTAACTAAAATGTTCCTGATTTTCCGTTTATATTACCGATGGAAGATGTACACGTAAAACCGCTCTAATCCGGCTGAAACGTCGATATATGCAATAAAAACAGAACTTCTCCCCTTTTCAATATCTTACTCAGTGTTTTAACGAGAAACAAATAGTTGATTGAAAATGAAGTATTTAAGGTTAATTTCTAATCAATTATGTGTTTGCATCATTTTTATCGTATATTTAATGAATTAATAACAATAAACTGAAAATTCAGAAAAACGTGGAAAAACGGCAAAATATTGCCTAATTCGGTGATATTTTGTTTAAATCACAAAAAGAAAAAGGTGATGATAAACGTCAAAATATTGCTAAATTCGATGATTTTTAGTACAAAACAAAATGCAAGAAAACTTGCTTAAAAGTGCAATATAATGCGAAATTTTGAGATTTGAAGGCCAAATCACATATCGTGAGAAAACATGAAGTAGTATCGAAATATTGGTAAAATCGAATATTATTACGTAAAATCACACTACATGAAAACTTGAAAAAAGTCACTATGTTACCAAATTTGAGAACTTTTAACTTCAAATAAAAAAAGGAGTTTTCGTATTAATTAGATCCTAGAAAAGACATGAAAATGTTGTTCCCAATACAAATGATAAAAATCAATGTGTTTTCATTAGAATTAACTAAAATGTTCCTGATTTTCCGTTTATATTACCGATGGAAGATGTACACGTAAAACCGCTCTAATCCGGCTGAAACGTCGATATATGCAATAAAAACAGAACTTCTCCCCTTTTCAATATCTTACTCAAAGTATTAACGAGAAACAAATAGTTGATTGAAAATTAAATATTTAAGGTTAATATCAATAATGTGTTTGCATCATTTTTATCGTATTTTTAATGAATTAATAACAATAAACTGAAAATTCAGATAAACGTGAAAAAACGGCAAAATATTGCCTAATTCGGTGATATTTTGTTTTCTTAGAATTTGCTAACACCAAACGGAGATATTTCATGAAATGGCTGGAGGCAGCACATGTCTCTACTTTTCCAGAGCTTGTCAACCTCATACTGGTTGAAGAATTTTTGAGACGTGTACCTCCTCCTGTCCGCCTATACTTAGCAGACAAAGAAGAGACCGATTTGGCGAAGTGCGCGAAGTCAGCTGACACTTACAGCCTCATCCACCGGCTGACACCAGAACCTACCAGTAAGAAGTCTTGGTACAGTTACGAGAAAGCGAGCCCAGATCAAGGTACCTCTCAACTGTACTGCAGCTATTGTCGACTCTATGGACATACCATAGAGAAATGTGGTAAGTCCCAATCTAAAGGTAACATCGAACCTCCTAAGTCTAAACCTACTCACCCTAAGTCCGGTAAGCCTGTAATGAATGTTGGTGTTCATGCTAATGATCTCTCTCTCTTTAGCAAGCATCTATATCCAGGAACTATCACTACCCACGGTTCAGATTCAGAGGGACGTTTTGGACTTAGAATCCTGCGGGACACAGCGGCTCTACAATCGATCGTCTTGAAATCAGCTGTACCCAACGTCGCCTACACAGGAGAGACTGTATTCATCACTGACCTTACTGCTACTACTCCTTATCCTCTTGCCAGAGTTTACATAGATTGTCCCTTCGTGACCGGTGAAGTCCAAGTCGCCGTAAGGGAAAAGCCTTTTCCCATGCCTGGAGTGTAACTTCTCCTAGGCAACGACTTGGCAGAAGACCAACAACCGACCAATTTGATCGTCAAGGACCTATCCCAGGTGAGCAACTCTGTGTTGGATAACCCGATTTTTGAGCATGTTCCAGCAAAGGTTCAATTGAGTGATGAAGGTTCTCCTCCTGTTATGGTGACCACCCGTGCTCAAGCTGCACGACCACAGCCAGCTGACTCTACTGCTACCGCTGTCCCTCAAGACCCTTCGAAACTACCCCCTAATCTGACCGCTTTGGAGTTCCGTAAGTTACAGAGAGATGATCTTACCTTGACACCATTATTCTTTCAGGCTGAGACCCAATCCGACAGTGTTCCTGGGTTCTTTATCGAGAACGAATTACTCTATCGCAGGTATAGACCCAGTAAACTGAAGGACCAGGACGATTGGGCAGACGTTGAACTAGTGATTCCTACCAGCCTGCGGCCCACGATTCTACACCTGGCCCACGGAGCATTGTCACACTACGGGTTCAACAAGACTTGCCATGGAATTCGACAAGACTACTACTGGCCAGGTATGGTTAACGATGTCAAGAATCATGTCAAACTGTGCCACGTGTGTCAGTTAGCCGGGAAACCGAACGTTTCCATTCCCAGAGCACCACTGATACCCATCCAAGTGCCTGAGGAACCGTTCCACAGACTTATTATTGACTGTGTTGGTCCTTTGCCTCGGACCAGTGCAGGCAACGCCTATATCTTAACTATCCTGTGTCCTACCCGCAGATTCCCCATAGCAGTTCCAGTGAAAAACATTACGGCTGCTACAGTGATGAAGAATTTATTGAAAATATTCACCCAGTATGGATTTCCGAGGGAGATACAGAGCGACTGTGGCACCAACTTCACCAGTGATCTCTTCAAACGGACTCTGGAGGAGTTCAGAATCAAACAGGTACTGTCCAGCCCCTATCATCCTGCTTCACAGGGTTCTCTCGAGCGTAGTCATCAGACCATCAAGGCACTCTTAAAAAAGTTTTGTAATGAGACCTCAAAGGATTGGGATAGGCAAATTGATCTCATCATGTGTATTTTCAGAAGTCTTCCCAACGAGTCACTAGGAGTATCTCCTTATGAGATGCTCTACGGACGTAAGTGCCGTACACCTCTCAAGGCTTTCAAGGATTCTCTACGTGATGCCACCTTCAGTGGGCATCAGAATGTGCCCCAGTATCTTCTAAACCTCCGACACATTCTAGAGAGGGTCCATTCCTTTGCCAGCAACAACCTACAGAAAGCCCAGGAGAGGATGAAGACTCGTTATGACCAACACTGCCAAGTAAGGAAGTTTAAACCGGGAGACTTAGTTCTTGCCTATTTCCCTATCCCAGGTTCTCCTTTACAGAACAGGTTCTCAGGACCCTACCGTGTTAAGGAGTGCAGGAACAACTTCAACTACGTTCTCGAGACCCCCGATAGGCGGCGGAAGACCCAGCTGTGCCACATCAATCTGCTCAAGCTCTATCATGGGGTTCCTCCCACTGTGTTAACCAATTTCACCTCATTTACAGGTCCATACAGCCACAGTGAGACCTTCCCTGCTTCTCCTGCCGAAAACACTGACACTGAGACAGCGCTTTCTAATTCCGAAATCCTTACTGACCTTCACAATCATTTTCAGGACGATAATAGTGCTTCACTCATCAAACTCATCAGGGAACATCAGGAGTTGTTTCGAGATGATCCCCAAGAGTGTACTGTGACTCGGCACGACATCCAACTGCTACCTGACACCCAGCCGATTCGCCAACCGTTCTACAGAATCAGCCCTAGCAAAACGGAAGTCATGCGTGCTGAGGTACAGTATCTCTTGGACCATGGACTGGCTACCCCCTGTGAGTCCCCCTGGGCCTCACCATGCATCCTGGTACCCAAACCTCACGGCAAAATCCGTCTTTGCACGGATTATAGGAAATTAAACAAGGTCACCGTGAAGGACGCCTACCCATTACCCAGGATTGACGACATCCTTGATGCCATTGGTAATGCACGCTACCTGTCCCAGGTGGACTTACTCAAGGGCTATTACCAGGTGAGCTTAACGGAGCGAGCTAAAGAACTGTCTGCCTTTATAACCCCTTTCGGGCTTTTCAGGTACAACCGCCTTCCCTTTGGACTCTGCAATGCCCCGGCCACCTTTCAGAGAGCTGTCAACCGCGTCATCCAGGGCTTGGACAACACCTACGCCTATTTGGATGATATCGTTGTAGCATCCAACACCTGGAGCGAACACCTGCTCCAGCTACAACGATTGTTCCACAAGCTCCTGAAAGCCGGCCTCACCATCAATCTGGGCAAGTCCACCTTCGCGAAAGGTAAAGTGCGGTACCTGGGTCATGTTATAGGGAGTGGCAGCCTGGCTCCGTTAAATATTCACATTCAAGCAATCCAACAGTATCCACAGCCTACTACCAGGAAGCAGCTCCTGCGCTTCCTTGGTCTTGCTTCCTATTACCGTAGGTTTGTGAAGAACTTTAGCACTGTTGCAAACCCTTAATCACCTTAACCAGTCCCAAGCAACGGTATAATTGGACCAGGAGCAAACCGTTGCCTTCGAACAACTCAAATTCCTCCTCTGTTCTAATCCTATTCTCGCCTCACCAGATATCAAGAAGCCTTTCATCCTCCATGTCGACGCCAGTGGTACCGGCATCGGAAGTGTCTTAATGCAGCAGCGAGGCGAGGAGGTTCTACCTGTCAGCTACTACAGTTGCAAGTTGAAGCCTCATCAGAAAAACTATAGCACTATAGAGAAGGAACTCCTCTCCATCGTCCTGAGCTTACAACACTTTGCACCATATCTGCAAGGTGCTAGGTCCACTACCATCTATTCGGACCACAACCCTCTAAGATTCCTACATCAAGCCCAATTCAATAACCAACGTCTGCTGCGATGGGCTTTATACCTTCAAGGCTTCAATTTGAAGATCTGTTACATTAAGGGGCCTGATAACATCATCGCTGACGCCCTCTCCAGAGTGCATGAGGTAGAGGCAGCTCCACCTCCCACTCTACCTCCCGTGAACGTGACTCCACCAGAACCGCAGGCTTCGGGGGAGAGTTGTGACGATAATCTCTTCCCAGAGATTTAGCCTGCTCCTTCTTCTAGCGTCACGTCCAACACAATATTCAAGATACGTTATTCAGTGGCTTAAACGTATATATCAAGACCAGCCACGCACCTGCAACTCCCCCTCCCCCCACTCCTGCACACCTGGTCGACCTGCCAACTGCTACTCCCAGCCAAACTACCGACTTGCGGCCGTCCTGCATTCTCATTGGCCGTTCAACAACACACCACTCCAGCTCCACGCCAATCACATTCCTTGCCAGTCAATGTCAGGACCGCCTAGCAGCCCTACCAGTCAGAATATATCCAGTGCTCCTGCTGTGAACACCTACTTGACCCACCTTGTGTGATCAAATAGAGGTTGAAAGCTTGCGCATATATTCCCAGCACCATTTATCTTTATATTCTTGTTAACGTAACCAGTTCCCCCCTTTTCAGTTTGTTATATATATTTTTACATGTTTTACTTTTACATTATTTTAAATGCCAAGGAATTGTCTTTATTTTATTTTGTTTTCTAGATTAAGTAAAGTGCATTTTTTATATTTTGTGTTTTCGTGTATCTTACCTTACCTTACCACAGATTATCAGACAAGCAGTCGCTCTTTTTTTTTTCCTTTTTTTTTATAACTTACATGTATGTGGCCCAGCATTGACATCTGCTATTTGGAAGACTGCCGACCACCATTTCCAACACGTTACCGTCACAAGGTAAAAATGTTCGAATTTACTAATATTTTGATACTACTTCATGTTGTCCCACTATATGTGATTTGACCTACAAATCTGAGAATTTCACATAATATTGCGTTTTTAAGCAAGTTTTCTTGCATTGTGCCTTGTACATAAAATCATCAAATTTTGCAATATTTTGAGGATTTTCATCGTTGTTTCCTTTATAAGATTTCATCCAAATATGAACGATTTAGGCAATATTTTGCCGTTTTTCCGTGTTTTCAAGGTTTTCGGTTTATTTCCGTAAATTCAATAAATTTACGAAAAGTATGATGCAAACACGTAATGAATTGCAAATTACCCTTTAATACTTTATTTTCAATCAACTTTTTATACGAATAATTTAGAACGAATAATGAACTAACTCGTCATTTTTCCCACGTTTTTAAGGATTGCCAGTTTATTGTTATTAATTAATTACATATGCAACAAACCTGATGTATACGCGTAATTAATTGCAAATTCACATTAAATACAATAATTTCAATCAACCATTCGTACCTCGTTAATTTAGCGAGTAAGATATTGATTAGGAGAGAAACCTTGTTTTTATTGCATATTTCGACGTTTCAGCCGCATTAGAGCTGATGCGGAGGAGGCAACGGCAACTTGTCTGATAAGAGCAAATGCACATTAAATACATTATTTTCAATCAACCATTCGTACCTCGTTAAATTAGCGAGTAAGATATTGATTAGGAGAGAAACCCTGTTTCTTTTGCATATTTCGACGTTTCAGCCGGATTAGAGCGGATTTAGCTCTAATCAGGCAAGTTGCCGTGTCCTCCTCCGCATCAGCTCTAATGCGGCTGAAACGTCGAAATATGCAATAAAACAGGGTTTCTCTCATGATCGGGGACACGAAAAAAGCCCCGAAATTATCTGAAGATAACCTGAAGAAGATTTTCGCGTAGTTCAATGCAAATTCACCTTAATACATTATTTTCAATCAACCATTCGTCCTCGTTAAATTAGCGAGTAAATATTGATTAGGAGAGAAACCCTGTTTTTAATGCATATTTCGACGTTTCAGCCGCATTAGAGCTGTTTTTGCAATACATCTTCTTTCTGTAACATACACGGAAANATTTGATTTAAACAAAATATTATCGAATTAGGCAATATTTGCCGTTTTTCCACGTTTTTCTGAATTCTCAGTTTATTGGTATTAATTCAATAAATATACGATAAAAATGATGCAAACACATTATTGATTAGAAATTAACCTTAAATATTTATTTTTTAATCAACTTTTTGTTTCTCGTTAAAACACTGAGTAAGATATTGAAAAGGGGAGAAGTTCTGTTTTTATTGCATATATCGACGTTTTAGCAGGATTAGAGCGGTTTTTACGTGAACATCTTCCATCTCTAATATAAACTGAAAATCAGGAATATTTTAGTAAATTCTAATGAAAACACATTGTTTTTTAACATTTGTATTGGAAACAATATTTTCATATGTCTTTTCTAGGATCTAATAATTTCGAAAACAAGCTTTATGATTTAAAGTTAAAATCCTCAAATTTGGTAATATAGTGACATTTTCACGTTTTCATGTAGTGTGATTTTACGTAAAAATATTCGATTTCACCAATA
This sequence comes from Procambarus virginalis, assembly GCA_020271785.1. NCBI lineage: Eukaryota > Metazoa > Arthropoda > Malacostraca > Decapoda > Cambaridae > Procambarus > Procambarus virginalis. Next base: position 35,827 of record WNGS01003917.1, read on the forward strand.
TTTCGATACTACTTCATGTTTTCTATCGATATGTGATTTGGCCTTCAAATCTCAAAATTTTACATTATTTTGCACTTTTAAGCAAGTTTTCTTGCATTCTCTTTTATACCATAAATCATCGAATTTTGCAATATTTTGACGATTATCATCCCCTTTTTCTTTATGTGAGTTAAACAAAATATCATCGAATTAGGCAACATTTTGTCGTTTTTCAACGTTTTCTGAATTTTCAGTTTATTGGTATTAATTCATTAAACATACGATAAAGTGATGCAAACACATAATTGATTAGAAATTAACCTTAAATACTTCATTTTCAATCAACTATTTGTTTCTCGTTAAAACTCTGAGTAGGATATTGAATAGGGGAGATGTTCTCTTTTTATTTGAGAGATATTTCTAATTCGATAATATTTTGTTTAAATCAAATAAAGAAAAAGGTGATGGTAAACGTCAAAATATTGCTAAATTCGATGATTTTTAGTACAAATCAAAATGAAAGAAAACTTGCTTAAAAGTGCAATATAATGCAAAATTTTGAGATTTAAAGGCCAAATCACATATCGTTCGAAAACATGAAGTAGTATCGACATATTGGAAAATCGAATATTTTTACGTAAAATCATACCACATGAAAACGTAAATATATGTCACTATATTACCAAATTTGAGGATTTTAACTTCAAATCATAGAGCGAGTTTTCGTATTAATTAGATCCTAGAAAAGACATACGAAAATGCTGTTTCCAATACAAATGATAAAAATCATTGTTTTCATTAAAATTAACTAAAATATTCCTGATTTTCCGTTTATATTACCGATGGAAGATGTACACGTAAAACCGCTCTATACCGGCTGAAACGTCGATATATGCAATAAAAAGAGAACATCTCCCCTATTCAATATCCTACTCAGAGTTTTAACGAGAAACAAATAGTTGATTGAAAATGAAGTATTTAAGGTTAATTTCTAATCAATTATGTGTTTGCATCATTTTTATCGTATGTTTAATGAATTAATACCAATAAACTGAAAATTCAGAAAAACGTTGAAAAACGACAAAATGTTGCCTAATTCGATGATATTTTGTTTAACTCACATAAAGAAAAAGGGGATGATAATCGTCAAAATATTGCAAAATTCGATGATTTATGGTACAAAAGAGAATGCAAGAAAACTTGCTTAAAAGTGCAAAATAATGTAAAATTTTGAGATTTGAAGGCCAAATCACATATCGTTAGAAAACATGAAGTAGTATCAAAATATTGGTAAAATCGAATATTTTTACGTAAAATCACACCACATGAAAACGTGAAATATGTCACTATATTACCAAATTTGAGGATTTTAACTTCAAATCATAGAGCGAGTTTTCGTATTAATTAGATCCTAGAAAAGACATGAAAATGCTGTTTCCAATACAAATGATAAAAATCATTGTGTTTTCATTAGAATTAACTAAAATGTTCCTGATTTTCCGTTTATATTACCGATGGAAGATGTACACGTAAAACCGCTCTAATCAGGCTGAAACGTCGATATATGCAATAAAAACAGAACTTCTCCCCTTTTCAATATCTTTCTCTGTGTTTTAACGAGAAACAAATAGTTGATTGAAAATGAAGTATTTAAGGTTAATTTCTAATCAATTATGTGTTTGCATCATTTTTATCGTATGTTTAATGAATTAATAACAATAAACTGAAAATTCAGAAAAACGTTGAAAAACGGCAAAATATTGCCTAATTCGATGATATTTTGTTTAAATCACATAAAGAGAAAGGGGATGATAAACGTCAAAATATTGCTAAATTCGATGATTTTTAGTACAAAACAGAATGCAAGAAAACTTGCTTAAAAGTGCAAAATAATGTGAAATTTTGAGATTTGAAGGCCAAATCACATATCGATAGAAAACATGAAGTAGTATCGAAATATTGGTGAAATCGAATATTTTTACGTAAAATCACACTACATGAAAACGTGAAAATGTCACTATATTACCAATTTGAGGATTTTAACTTCAAATCATAAAGCGAGTTTTCGTAATTATTAGATCCTAGAAAAGACATATGAAAATATTGTTTCCAATACAAATGATAAAAAACAATGTGTTTTCATTAGAATTTACTAAAATATTCCTGATTTTCAGTTTATATTAGAGATGGAAGATGTTCACGTAAAACTGCTCTAATCCTGGTGAAACGTCGATATATGCAATAAAAACAGAACTTCTCCCCTTTTCAATATCTTACTCAGTGTTTTAACGAGAAACAAAAAGTTGATTAAAAAATAAATATTTTAGGTTAATTTCTAATCAATAATGTGTTTGCATCATTTTTATCGTATATTTATTGAATTAATACCAATAAACTGAGAATTCAGAAAAACGTGGAAAAACGGCAAAATATTGCCTAATTCGGTGATATTTTGTTTAAATCACAAAAAGAAAAAGGTGATGATAAACGTCAAAATATTGCTAAATTCGATGATTTTTATTACAAAACAAAATGCAAGAAAACTTGCTTAAAAGTGCAATATAATGCGAAATTTTGAGATTTGAAGGCCAAATCACATATCGTGAGAAAACATGAAGTAGTATCGAAATATTGGTAAAATCGAATATTTTTACGTAAAATCACACTACATGAAAACTTGAAACAACGACACTATATTACCAAATTTGAGGATTTTAACTTCAAATCATAAAGCGAGTTTTCGTAATTATTAGATCCTAGAAAGACATATCAAAATATTGTTTCCAATACAAATGATAAAAAACAATGTGTTTTCATTAGAATTTACTAAAATATTCCTGATTTTCAGTTTATATTAGCGATGGAAGATGTTCAAGTAAAACCGCTCTAATCCGGCTGAAACGTCGATATATGCAATAAAAACAGATCTTCTCCCCATTTCAATATCTTACTCAGTGTTTTAACGAGAAACAAATAGTTGATTGAAAATGTAGTATTTAAGGTTAATTTCTAANAAGTGAAATTCACACCAGTTACTCCATCTATCATCATTCTATTATGCATGAAGAACCGCACGTCTATGGTCATCCAATAATGTCAGCAGACTTCTAGATGTTACCACTGCTAGGCTTAGGCTCGGCTACAAGTACCTCTGGGAGTTTGTAACATCTGCTGATGTAGATTTGACTAAATGTAAACTCTGTCAGCAGAACTATTCGCATACCTTGCGTCATTATATAATGGAATGTGAAAAAATTGCGGAATTTAGAGATAACACCATCAATAGTGTCCAAGAAATCTGTAAGTACTTCATTCACAATGATGTGCTAACCGAAATTTTAGCGAAGTATCCAAAATTTGCTTACTGTAGGTAATGCAAGCACATGACTGTAAAGCTGCCGCCCAGTTGGGTGGGTGTGCAGCAAGACTAGTAACTGTGTGACTCACTATAGATGTAAAGTGCCTTGTATAGTGACTGTTGTGAGCCTCTTGTAATGTCACTTGTGACACCTCTTTGTGTGACTTGTGACACAATGATTCTTGATGTGTGTATTTGTGTGGGTGATTAGATATGTATGTGTATGTATAAGTGTATACGTATATATATATGTACATGTGTGTATGAGGGTGTGTACATGTGTATACAACATTGATAATTTTGTAACTAGCGTCAAACATTGTTATTTGCTTAGCTAAACGAACTAGAGGGTTCAGTTCCTGAACCGATTATGTGCCTCTGTAATAATTTACACCACCGCCCACGGGATGGGTATGGGGTGCATAATAAAGAAAGAAATTGAATTGAATTGTTAGAAAACATGAAGTAGTATCGAAATATTGGTAAAATCGAATATTTTTACGTAAAATCACACCACATGAAAACGTGAAATATGTCACTATAGTACCAAATTTGAGGATTTTAACTTCAAATCATAGAGCGAGTTTTCGTATTAATTAGATCCTACAAAAAACATACGAAAATGCTGTTTCCAATACAAATGATAAAAATCATTGTGTTTTTATTAGAATTAACTAAAATGTTCCTGATTTTCCGTATATATTACCGATGGAAGATGTACACGTAAAACCGCTCTAATCCGGCTGAAACGTCGATATATGCACTAAAAACAGAACTTCTCCCTTTTTCAATATCCTATTCAGTGTTTTAACGAGAAACAAATAGTTGATTGAAAATGAAGTATTTAATGTTAATTTCTAATCAATTATGTGTTTGCATCATTTTTATCGTATGTTTAATGAATTAATAACAATAAACTGAAAATTCAGAAAAACGTTGAAAAACGGCAAAATACTGCCTAATTCGATGATATTTTGTTTAAATCACATAAAGAAAAAGAAGAAAATAAACGTCAAAATATTGCAAAATTCGATGATTTATGGTACAAAACAGAATGCAAGAAAACTTGCTTAAAGTGCAATATAATGCGAAATTTTGAGATTTGAAGGCCAAATCAAATATCGTTAGAAAACATGAAGTAGTATCGAAATATTGTTAAAATCGAATATTTTTACGTAAAATCACACCACATGAAAACGTCACTATAATATGTCACTATAGTACCAAATTTGATGATTTTAACTTCAAATCATAGAGCGAGTTTTCGTATTAATTAGATCCTAGAAAAAACATACGAAAATGCTGTTTCCAATACAAATGATAAAAATCATTGTGTTTTCCTTAGAATTAACTAAAATGTTCCTGATTTTCCGTTTATATTACCGATGGAAGATGTACACGTAAAACCGCTCTAATCCGGCTGAAACGTCGATATATGCAATAAAAACAGAACTTCTCCCCTTTTCAATATCCTACTCAGTGTTTTAACGAGAAACAAATAGTTGATTGAAAATGAAGTATTTAATGTTAATTTCTAATCAATTATGTGTTTGCATCATTTTTATCGTATGTTTAATGAATTAATAACAATAAACTGAAAATTCAGAAAAACGTTGAAAAACGGCAAAATATTGACTAATTCGATGATATTTTGTTTAAATCACATAAAGAAAAAGAAGAAAATAAACGTCAAAATATTGCAAAATTCGATGATTTATGGTACAAAACAGAATGCAAGAAAACTTGCTTAAAGTGCAATATAATGCGAAATTTTGAGATTTGAAGGCCAAATCAAATATCGTTAGAAAACATGAAGTAGTATCGAAATATTGTTAAAATCGAATATTTTTACGTAAAATCACACCACATGAAAACAATAATATGTCACTATAGTACCAAATTTGATGATTTTAACTTCAAATCATAGAGCGAGTTTTCGTATTAATTAGATCCTAGAAAAAACATACGAAAATGCTGTTTCCAATACAAATGATAAAAATCATTGTGTTTTCCTTAGAATTAACTAAAATGTTCCTGATTTTCCGTTTATATTACCGATGGAAGATGTACACGTAAAACCGCTCTAATCCGGCTGAAACGTCGATATATGCAATAAAAACAGAACTTCTCCCCTTTTCAATATCCTACTCAGTGTTTTAACGAGAAACAAATAGTTGATTGAAAATGAAGTATTTAATGTTAATTTCTAATCAATTATGTGTTTGCATCATTTTTATCGTATGTTTAATGAATTAATAACAATAAACTGAAAATTCAGAAAAACGTGGAAAAACGTCAAAATATTGCTAAATTCGATGATTTTTAGTACAAATCAAAATGCAAGAAAACTTGCTTAAAAGTGCAATATAATGCGAAATTTTGAGATTTGAAGGCTAAATCACATATCGTGAGAAGACATGAAGTAGTATCGAAATATTGGAAAATCGAATATTTTTACGTAAAATCACAATACATGAAAACGTGAAAAAAGTCACTATATTACCAAATTTGAGGATTTTAACTTCAAATCATAAAGCGAGTTTTCGTAATTATTAGTTCCTCGAAAAGACATGAAAATATTGTTTCCAATACAAATGATAAAAAAGAATGTGTTTTCATTAGAATTTACTAAAATATTCCTGATTTTCAGTTTATATTACCGATGGAAGATGTTCACGTAAAACCGCTCTAATCCTGCTGAAACGTCGATATATGCAATAAAAACAGAACTTCTCCCCTTTTCAATATCTTACTCAGTGTTTTAACGAGAAACAAATAGTTGATTAAATATTAATTATTTAAGGTTAATTTCTAATCAATAATGTGTTTGCATCATTTTTATCGTATATTTAATGAATTAATAACAATAAACTGAGAATTCAGAAAAACGTGGAAAAAGGCAAAATATTGCCTAATTCGGTGATATTTTGTTTAAATCACAAAAAGAAAAAGGTGATGATAAACGTCAAACTATTGCTAAATTCCATGATTTTTAGTGCAAAACAAAATGCAAGAAAACTTGCTTAAAAGTGCAATATAATGCGAAATTTTGAGATTTGAAGGCCAAATCACATATCGTGAGAAAACATGAAGAAGTATCGAAATATTGGTAAAAAAGAATATTTTTACGTAAAATCACACTACATGAAAATTAAAAAAAAGTCACTATATTACCAAATTAAAGGATTTTAACTACAAATCATAAAGCGAGTTTTCGTATTAATTAGATCCTAGAAAAAACATGAAAAATCAATGTGTTTTCATTAGAAATAACTAAAATGTTCCTGATTTTCCGTTTATATTACTGATGTATACGTAAAACCGCTCTAATCCGGCTGAAACGTCGATATATGCAATAAAAACAGAACTTCTCCCCTTTTCAATATCCTACTCGGTGTTTTAACGAGAAATGAATAGTTGATTGTTAATGTTAATTTTTAATCAATTATGTGTTTGCATCATTTTTATCGTATGTTTAATGAATTAATAAAAATAAACTGAAAATTCAGAAAAACGTTGAAAAACGGCAAAATATTGCCTAATTTGAAGATATTTTGTTTAAATCACATAAAGAAAAGGGGAATAAAAATATTCGATTTTACCAATATTTCGATACTACTTCATGTTTTCTCACGATATGTGATTTAGCCTTCAAATCTCAAAATTTCGCATTATATTGCACTTTTAAGGAAGTTTTCTTGCATTTTGTTTGGTACTAAAAATCATCGAATTTAGCAAGATTTTGACGTTTATCATTTCCTTTTTTTTTTTGTGATTTAAACAAAATATCACCGAATTAGGCAATATTTTGCCGTTTTTCCACGTTTTTCTGAATTTTCAGTTTATTGTTATTAATTCATTAAATATACGATAAAAATGATACAAACACATTATTGATTAGAAATTAACCTAAAACAATTATTATTTAATCAACTATTTGTTTCTCGTTAAAACACAGAGAAAGATATTGAAAAGGGGAGAAGTTCTGTTTTTATTGCATATATCGACGTTTCAGCCGGATTAGAGCGGTTTTACGTGAACATCTTCCATCGGTAATATAAACGGAAAATCAGGATCATTTTAGTTAATTCTAATGAAAACACATTGATTTTCATCATTTGTATTGGAAACAACATTTTCATGTTTTTTCTAGGATCTAATTAATACGAAAACTCGCTTTATGATTTGAAGTTAAACTTCATTTCAATCAACTATTGTTTCTCGTTAAAACACTGAGTAAGATATTGAAAAGGGGAGAAGTTCTGTTTTTATTGCATATATCGACGTTTCAGCCGATTAGAGCGGTTTTACGTGTTTTTACATCTTCCATCGGTAATATAACGGAAAATCAGGAAATTTTTAGTTAATTCTAATGAAAACACATGATTTTTATCATTTGTATTGGAAACAGCATTTTCGTATGTCTTTTCTAGGATCTAATTAATACGAAAACTCGCTCTATGATTTGAAGTTAAAATCCTCAAATTTGGTATATAGTGACTTTTTTAAGTTTTCATGTGGTGTGATTTTACGTAAAATATTCGATTTTACCAATATTTCGATACTACTTCATGTTTTCTCACGATATGTGATTTGGCCTTCAAATCTCAAAATTTCGCATTATATTGCACTTTTAAGCAAGTTTTCTTGCATTCTGTTTTGACTAAAAATCATCGAATTTAGCAATATTTTGACGTTTATCAACCTTTTTCTTTTTGTGATTTAAACAAAATATCACCGAATTAGGCAATATTTTGCCGTTTTCCCACGTTTTCTGAATTTTCAGTTTATTGTTATTATTCATTAAATATACAATAAAATGATGCAAACACATTATTATTGATTAGAAATTAACCTTAAATATTTAATTTTAATCAACTATTTGTTTCTCGTTAAACACGAGAAGATATTGAAAAGGGGAGAAGTTCTGTTTTTATTGCATATATCGACGTTTCAGCGGATTAGAGCGGTTTTACGTAGACATCTTCCATCGGTAATATAAACGGAATTCAGGAATCATTTTAGTTAATTCTAATGAAAACACATTGATTTTTATCATTTGTATTGGAACAACATTTCATGTCTTTTCAAGGATCTAATTAATACGAAAACTCGCTTTATGATTTGAAGTTAAAATCCTCAAATTTGGTAATATATGACTTTCACGTTTTCATGTATGTGATTACGTAAAAATATTCGATTTTTCCAATATTTCGATACTACTTCATGTTTTCTCACGATATGTGATTTGCCTTAAACCTCAAAATTTCATTATTTTGCACTTTTAAGCAAGTTTTCTTCATTTTGTTTGTACTAAAAATCATGAATTTAGCAATATTTTGACTTTATCATCCTTTTTTTTTATTGATTAAACAAAATATCATCGAATTAGCAATATTTTGCCGTTTTTTCACGTTTTTCTGAATTTTCAGTTTATTGTTATTAATTCATTAAACATACGATAAAAATGATGCAAACACATAATTGATTAGAAATTAACCTTAAATACTTCATTTTCAATCAACTATTTGTTTCTCGTTAAACACTGAGT
>WNGS01003917.1:44739-80362 GCA_020271785.1 Procambarus virginalis
AAATTAATATTTAAGGTTAATTTCTAATCAATATGTGTTTGCATCATTTTTATCGTATATATAATGAATTAATAACAATAACTGAAAATTCAGAAAAACGTGAAAAAACGGCAAAATATTGCCTAATTCGATGATATTTGTTTAAATCACAAAAAGAAAAAGGTTATGTATAAACGTCAAAATATTGCTAAATTCGATGATTTTTAGTACAAAACAGAATGCAAGAAAACTTGCTTAAAGTGCAATATAATGCGAAATTTTGAGATTTGAAGGCCAAATCACATATCGTGAGAAAACATGAAGTAGTATCGAAATATTGGTAAAATCGAATATTTTACGTAAAATCACACTACATGAAAACGTGAAAAAGTCACTATATTACAAATTTGAGGATTTAACTTCAAATCATAAAGCGAGTTTTCGTATTAATTAGATCCTAGAAAAGACGTATGAAAATGTTGTTCCCAATACAAATGATAAAAATCAATGTGTTTTCATTAGAATTAACTAAAATATTCCTGAATTTCCGTTTATATTACCGATGGAAGATGTCGATAAAACGTAAAACCGCTCTAATCCGCCTGAAACGTCGATATATGCAATAAAAACAGAACTTCTCCCCTTTTCAATATCTTTCTCAGTGTATTAACGAGAAACAAATAGTTGATTAAAAATTAAATATTTAAGGTTAATTTCTAATCAATAATGTGTTTGCATCATTTTTATCGTATATATAATGAATGAATAACAATAAAATGAAAATTCAGAAAAACGTGAAAAACGGCAAAATATTGCCTAATTCGGTGATATTTTGTTTAAATCACAAAAAGAAAAAGGTGATGATAAACGTCAAAATATTGCTAAATTCGATGATTTTTAGTACAAAACAGAATGCAAGAAAACTTGCTTAAAAGTGCAATATAATGCGAAATTTTGAGATTTGAAGGCCAAATCACATATCGTGAGAAAACATGAAGTAGTATCGAAATATTGGTAAAATCGAATATTTTTACGTAAAATCACACCACATGAAAACTTGAAAAAGTCACTATATTACCAAATTTGAGGATTTTAACTTCAAATCATAGAGCGAGTTTTCGTATTAATTAGATCCTAGAAAAGACATACGAAAATGCTGTTTCCAATACAAATGATAAAAATCATTGTGTTTTCATTAGAATTAACTAAAATGTTCCTGATTTTCCGTTTATATTACCGATGGAAGATGTACACGTAAAACCGCTCTAATCCGGCTGAAACGTCGATATATGCAATAAAAACAGAACTTCTCCCCTTTTCAATATCTTACTCAGTGTTTTAACGAGAAACAAATAGTTGATTGAAAATGAAGTATTTAAGGTTAATTTCTAATCAATTATGTGTTTGCATCATTTTTATCGTATGTTTAATGAATTAATAACAATAAACTGAAAATTCAGAAAAACGTGAAAAACGGCAAAATATTGCCTAATTCGATGATATTTTGTTTAAATCACATAAATAAAAAGGGATGATAAACGTCAAAATATTGCTAAATTCGATGATTTTTAGTACAAAACAAATGCAAGAAAACTTGCTTAAAAGTGCAATATAATGCGAAATTTTGAGATTTGAAGGCCAAATCACATATCGTGAGAAAACATGAAGTAGTATCGAAATATTGGTAAAATCGAATATTTTTACGTAAAATCACACCACATGAAAACTTGAAAAAGTCACTATATTACCAAATTTGAGGATTTTAACTTCAAATCATAAAGCGAGTTTTCGTATTAATTAGATCCTAGAAAAGACATGAAAATGTTGTTTCCAATACAAATGATAAAAATCAATGTGTTTTCATTAGAATTAACTAAAATGTTCCTGATTTTCCGTTTATATTACCGATGGAAGATGTACACGTAAAACCGCTCTAATCCGGCTGAAACGTCGATATATGCAATAAAAACAGAACTTCTCCCCTTTTCAATATCTTACTCAGTGTTTTAACGAGAAACAAATAGTTGATTGAAAATGAAGTATTTAAGGTTAATTTCTAATCAATTATGTGTTTGCATCATTTTTATCGTATGTTTAATGAATTAATAACAATAAACTGAAAATTCAGAAAAACGTGAAAAACGGCAAAATATTGCCTAATTCGATGATATTTTGTTTAAATCACATAAAGAAAAAGGGATGATAAACGTCAAAATATTGCTAAATTCGATGATTTTTAGTACAAAACAGAATGCAAGAAAACTTGCTTAAAAGTGCAATATAATGCGAAATTTTGAGATTTGAAGGCCAAATCACATATCGTGAGAAAACATGAAGTAGTATCGAAATATTGGTAAAATCGAATATTTTTACGTAAAATCACACCACATGAAAACGTGAAAAAAGTCACTATATTACCAAATTTGAGGATTTTAACTTCAAATCATAGAGCGAGTTTTCGTATTAATTAGATCCTAGAAAAGACATACGAAAATGCTGTTTCCAATACAAATGATAAAAATCATTGTGTTTTCATTAGAATTAACTAAAATGTTCCTGATTTTCCGTTTATATTACCGATGGAAGATGTACACGTAAAACCGCTCTAATCCGGCTGAAACGTCGATATATGCAATAAAAACAGAACTTCTCCCCTTTTCAATATCTTACTCAGTGTTTTAACGAGAAACAAATAGTTGATTGAAAATGAAGTATTTAAGGTTAATTTCTAATCAATTATGTGTTTGCATCATTTTTATCGTATGTTTAATGAATTAATAACAATAAACTGAAAATTCAGAAAAACGTGAAAAAACGGCAAAATATTGCCTAATTCGATGATATTTTGTTTAAATCACATAAATAAAAAGGTGATGATAAACGTCAAAATATTGCTAAATTCGATGATTTTTAGTACAAAACAGAATGCAAGAAAACTTGCTTAAAAGTGCAATATAATGCGAAATTTTGAGATTTGAAGGCCAAATCACATATCGTGAGAAAACATGAAGTAGTATCGAAATATTGGTAAAATCGAATATTTTTACGTAAAATCACACCACATGAAAACTTGAAAAAAGTCACTATATTACCAAATTTGAGGATTTTAACTTCAAATCATAGAGCGAGTTTTCGTATTAATTAGATCCTAGAAAAGACATACGAAAATGCTGTTTCCAATACAAATGATAAAAATCATTGTGTTTTCATTAGAATTAACTAAAATGTTCCTGATTTTCCGTTTATATTACCGATGGAAGATGTACACGTAAAACCGCTCTAATCCGGCTGAAACGTCGATATATGCAATAAAAACAGAACTTCTCCCCTTTTCAATATCTTACTCAGTGTATTACCGAGAAACAAATAGTTGATTAAAAAAAAATATTTAAGGTTAATTTCTAATCAATATTGTGTTTGCATCATTTTTATCGTATATATAATGAACTAATAACAATAAACTGAAAATTCAGAAAAACTTGGAAAAACGGCAAAATATTCCCTAATTCGGTGATATTTTGTTTAAATCACAAAAAGAAAAAGGTGATGATAAACGTCAAAATATTGCTAAATTCGATGATTTTTAGAACAAAACAGAATGCAAGAAAACTTGCTTAAAAGTGCAATATAATGCGAAATTTTGAGATTTGTAGGCCAAATCACATATCGTGAGAAAACGTGTAGTATGGAAATATTGGTAAAATCGAATATTTTTACGTAAATCACATCACATGAAAACGTGAAATATATCACTATATTACAAATTTGAGGATTTTAACTTCAAATCATGGAGCGAGTTTTCGTATTATTTAGATCCTAGAAAAGACATACGAAAATGCTGTTTCCAATACAAATGATAAAAATCATTGTGTTTTCATTAGAATTAACTAAAATGTTCCTGATTTTCCGTTTATATTACCGATGGAAGATGATCTTACATACATAATCTTCTTTCTGTAATATACACGGAAAATCTGGAACATTTTAGTTAATTCTAATGAAAACACATTGATTTGTGTGATTTGAACGAATAATGCTATGCAGAATGCAAATATAAATACACACTATCTGCAGGGAGGGTTTGGGCAAAATGTGACCCATCGCCGCTCTCAGTAATTGGCATATTTTCGGTATAAAAATTCGTAATTTCTAACTGCGAATACGTGCCGAGAGCCAGAATTTGGCCCCAAAATATGGATCAAGCGTCGAATTTGGGTTGTTTGGAATATTTTGAAAACTTCAGGGAGGGTTTGGGCAAAATGCGATCCCTCGCTGCTTCAGCAATTGGCATATTTTCGGTATAAAAGTCGTAATTTCAAACTGCGAATACATGCAGAGAGCCAGAATTTGGCTCCAAAATATGGCTCAAGGTCGAATTTGGGATGTTTGGGATATTTTGAAAACTGGAGTGGGAGTTTGGGCAAAATGAGACCCATCGCCGCTTTCAGTAATTGGGATATTTTGGGTATAAAATTCGTAATTTCAAACTGCGAATACGTGCAGAGTAAGAATTTGGCTCCAAAATATGGCTCAAGGGTCGAATTTGGGATGTTTGTGATATATTTTAAAACTGCAGGGGGGTTTGGGCAAAATGTGACCCATCGTCGCTCTCAGTAATTGGCATATTTTCGGTATAAAACTTCGTAATTTCAATCTGCGAATATGTGCAGAGAGCCAGATTTTGGCTCTCAAATATGGCTCAATCTTCGAATTTTGGAAGTTTGGGATGTTTTGAAAACTTCAGGGTGGGTTTGGGCAAAATGTGACCCATCGCCGCGCTAAGTAATTGGTCTATTTTCGGTTTAAAATTCATTATTTCAAAATGCGAATACGTGCAGAGTGCCAGAATTTGGCTCGAAAATGATGCTGAAGCGTCGAATTTGGGATGTTTGGGATATTTTAAAAACTGCAGGGAGGGTTTGGGAAAAATGTGATATACAACTTTTTATGTTACGACTTTTCGGGTAGGCCGTTCCGTTTCTTTACAACCCCAATGGTTCAAAAAACACAGTACTTTTAATATATATAAGTGACTAAGTATGCTCTAATACATATGGTCCTCAATGAAAATTATTGTTTTTTTTTGTTAATTTGTCCATAATGAATAAGATTCCTTACTGTCGATCTTTATATTAAGAAAAACATCTAAACAAGTTGGTATTGTGTTTTCGTTCAGATAACGTTTCCAGTTACTATTTCCTAGTTATCATTTAATGTAGGTGATCATTATTTTACTGTTATGTATAAAGAAATTTAGCATTATTCATTTATAATACAGAACAATTTGGTGGTTCAACTGCCTCATAATTATGTAAAAGACATCGTGACAAATACTTGATAATTAAAATCAAGATTTTTTTGACAACTATATAATCCTGTTGAAATCATGCAGTTTGGAGTTGTCATACGCTTCTTAGTAAATAAGTAATGTTTGGCACAATTTATCACTGTATATACAAACTGTTTAGGTATTAATGTATTCGTTTTTTTATGTTTAATATGTTACTTAATCCTAAACTTCTTTTGCAACGTTTATATCTGATATAATTAGTAATTGTCTCGAAACGGCGTATGAAAAAATATATTTCCCCAAATGAAATTAGCGTATCGGCGATGGAGCGGCCACATTTAAAAGTGTATACTCTTGTCACTGTCCTGACATTATTTTTCGATGTACGTATTTCATTTTTTGTACCAATATGTTCGCAATAGAATGTTCTCGAAGAACATAAGTATAAAATTTCACATAAGGATGCGTTCGACCTGCAACAAATATAAAAACTACATCGATCATACTCGGCGTGTCAATAATACAATTGTTTACCACGATGATTCCTGCCATGCTGTTTTCTCAAATAAGCTGTTCGGCTATTAGAGAAAACGTAAATTTCATGGCGAACATTTGTAAATTATCCCCAAGTAGATCGGATCGAAATTGGAATTTATACAAATATTTATTATCGTGACGCCCTCCAGTGTCACCCTTGAGTAACCCGAGCAAAACTTAAGAGAGGCGCTCGCGCACCACTGAGTGGCGAAAGTGTTAAATTAATTAATTAAGTAACGTTTAAACGTTCTTTTAGTGTAAATAACGGAAGAAAATGTAAGACATAGTCTACATATCTCTTTCCAAATATCTTTTAATTTTTTCCCCTAATGAAAAATAATAAGATTTTGCCAATTTTGCTTAACAAGTACATTAATTATTAACTTCTTTTTGTTATTATTATTGTAATTAAAAGAATTACACCTTGTGTTTGTTTATGTACAAAACATGGTGTAATAACCAGTTCGTTGCCCCTAAATCAACACAACATAACCAGTTTACTCATGTCGTCGCCCCTAAATCAATAAAAACAACCAGTGTACTATTGTAAATATTCATAGCTTAGGATTTATTATTCTCAGGTTAGTCATTGTTAGGCTCTGTTGTTTTAGGTTAGGTTAGATTATGCTGTAACCTTCGTATGCTGTATACGAACAGACCGACCGGGCAACAACAGCGAGGTTCTGGCCACATCAGTGGTTAATGTGGATTGTTGCTTTACTACACATCAGTTCTGCAATTATTTAGGTAATATTTAACTACTAGTAATTGTCATTAGTTTGACAATATTGCAGAAATTAGGGAATGTCATAAGAGTAGTCACTGGCATTCACAGGGCAACAAAATTGACCAGTTCAGCTTTTTAGTAGGTAAAATATCACAAGAGTTTTGCCCGAAACGATATGCGTGCCAGGAGCTTTACAAGATTGTAAAATCATCATTATTCCTATGTTCTCTCTTAATCCCCAGTGTACCTTCTTGTTTGTAATTAAATAACCAGGGTTTTTGATGCGGCTGTGCTGAAAGCCTGACAAAATAAATCATTGTGTCAGGGAACAGAAAGCTACAAGTTAGGCTTATATTGAGGTTCCCCCCTCCCTTCTTCCCCCAAATTACTGGTGGAGTAAATCAGCGTAGCCTACTTCTTCCTAGCATAACCTAGCCAACACTAGCCAAGCCTAGTCTACCCTTGCCTAGCCTAGCAAACAGCCCTTGACCCCCCTACTGTTAAGACTCTGTTCTCTGATTGTACCTATGACACCTCTACTCCTCACTGTTGCTATTATTAATTTCCTTCTGTATCTTTAGCTCCAGTATGTTGTTATATTATGCTGTGCAAATTTGGTACCTGGCCCTCCAGTATCTTCCATATACAGTATTTATTAATTGATACCATTCTTGTCTCCTCTCCAGAGAGTACAATATTGAGAGCTTTGAGACGGTCTCAATTATTTAGATGTTTTATCATTTCTATGCTTGCTGTTTATGGTCTCTGTATTCCCTCTAATTCAGAGATCTCTCCTGTTCAGAAAGGGGGAGTGAGTACTGAGCAATACTCAAGATGGGACAGCACCAGTTATTTAAATAGTATTAGCATTACTGTGGGTTGGGTCTCTGAACTGTAACGTTCTCATAAACCATCCGATTATTTTTCTGGCCACCACTATATTTGCTCTGTTATGTTCACAAAGTGTGAGGTCGTCAGACGTCGTAATTCTCAGATCTCTTGCATGTTTTTTTCCTTCTTAGAGTAGGTCTGATTGTGTCCTGTGTTTCTTGTTTCATTTAATCTCCTCGTTTCTACCATACTTTAGCACCTGTAACTTATCACTGTTAAACATCATGTAATTTCTGTTTTTTCAGTGTCTCTTACAGTCCCAATTTTCTTGTGTCTTCTGTATCATCTGTAGAGTTTCATTGTTCAAATGTGTTATAAAATACATGCACCACCATCTTAGTGGTGCATATATGCACCACTAAGATAACCCAAATGAACTTTTCATGGATATGATACCAACATCAAATCATATATCAGACGTCACCCTATCCCCACTGGATTTTGAAGAAGCCATAAACAGTATGCCTATGCACTCTGCACCAGGCCCGGATTCTTGGAACTCCATATTCATCAAGAACTGTAAAAAACCACTATCGCAGGCCCTTCACATAATGTGGAGACAAAGCCTAGATACTGGCGTTATTCCTGATATACTAAAAACAGCAGAGATAGCACCACTTCATAAAGGAGGAAATAAGGCAGAGGCAAAAAATTACAGACCGATAGCGTTAACATCGCACATCATAAAAATTTTTGAGAGAGTGCTAAGAAGTAAGCTCACAAAATACATGGAATCACAGCATCTCCATAACCCCGGACAACATTATTTCAGCAGATTACCAAATCACGCAGTCATTCTTTTTTTCTCTTTTTTTTCCTTTTCTTTTTTTATATATTATATGTGGCCCAGCACTGACACCTGCTAGTTGGAAGACTGCCGACCACCATTTCCAACTCGTTACCGTCACATATAAATGGGGGCCTGTCCACGGAGCCACTATAAATGGGGGCCTGTCCACGGAGCCACTATTAAATGGAGATCTGTCCACGGAGCTTCACTCAGGTATTGGTAATTGTGGTAAGCACACTTGGCTTTCATTTCCCTTGCTTCCATTATTCACATTAATCATTTTTTATTTTATATGGTGCTGTGTATATTGTACATTACGGGAATAGCATATGGTGAGAGTGAGACAACTTTGGATTACGTGGTGACTGTAGGCCGCAGTCATACTCTTAATTGGTCGTCTCCCCCTTCCGTGTTATCCTCCGTGTTTAACATCTTTGTCCCCCAATATTTCTCACGTTTTGACAGATTATCACATAGGTACCCTGGTACTGTGGTCTGTCTACGGGTCAATAGCACCCAAATCCTGCAATCCGACTCTAGGAGGAAAAAGAGGGCTTTAGACCCTTAACCTCTAGCACGAACTATTATTGGCGAATTGGGACCTCGCCGATAGTTCTCGTCACCAGTTGACACTCGCACCCCTACTCGTCGGTCAGACTGATGGTATTTACCTAAGGTAGGGAATTGGCGTTCTTTCTTTTGAGCACAAAAGTTCGCTAATTCTGTAAATACCATATTCAATTTCAGTGGGTACCATTGCTTATGTTCTATAGTGACTTGGCAAGGTATGACTACATTTTTTGGACTACCTCATTTATTTTGAAGCCATTTAGTGTTTCACTTGTATTTTAAAATTAGTTTTCACTAATTAGTAGGATTTTCTTGCCTTTATCCTCCCATAGTGAGTACCAGGTACAAGATTTCCTGCGACCTTATTCATTTACCATCTTGAATTTACTTTAATTATTAATAATTCCCCACAGGATAGGTATCAGTTGCCACGTTTCCTGTTTCTGACACTCGCCATATTCTCACTATATTCATCTCCTTTGTTTTGCTATATTTTCACCATGTTCCGCTTACAAGTTTTCAAAGCAGATCCAGAAAGTGAAATAGGGACCTTACGTCACGCTAAGAGGGTCGATTTGTTAACTCTTGCACATGAGTATCACTTAGAAGTTCCTGTTGGAGCCAACAAATTTGCCATTAATAATATGATACTGGATCACCTTGCTGATGAAGGTATTATAGATTCTTCTACCCATGAACAGCACATTATTTCAGATAAAGATGACTTGAGAGCGATAAAGCTCAAATTGGAACTTGCCAAGATCGAGCTACAGCAACAACAAGAAGCAGCTGCAAGCAGAGAGCGTGAAGCTGCAATCAGAGAGCGCGAAGCTGCCCTCAGAAAGGAAGAAGCTGCCCTGAGAAAGGAAGAGCAAGCGCGTGAAGCTGCAATCAGAGAGCGTGAAGCTGCCCTGAAGAAGGAAGAAAGTGAAAGGGAGGCCCTACTCCTCAAAGGACAGCAAGAACGCGAGTTGGCCTTATACAAACAGCGACTCGAGATACAACGCGAACACGACCAACGACAGGCAGAAGCAGCTCTTAACTGTCGTGACCAAGAACGCGCGAGGGACGCTGCACACCAAGCTCGACTCCAACAAGCGGCAGCTAGTCTTCCTCCCAGTTTCAATATCTCCCATGCAAGTAAGTTAATGCCCCCGTTCCTCGAAACGGAGGTAGATGTGTTCTTTACCACTTTTGAGACCCTTGCTGTTCAACTTAATTGGCCTGACGACCAATGGGCTACCCTTCTCAGAGTACATTTAACAGGTAGAGCGGCAGTCACACTCAGCACTTTGGCTTCGGAAAAAGACTACACCACCCTGAAACAAGCTGTGTTGGACGCCTACCTTCTCTCCACCGAAAGCTATCGACGAAAGTTTCGTGACTACGTCAAGGCAAGTACCACCACCTTCTTAGAATTTGCTAACACCAAACAAAGATATTTCATGAAATGGCTGGAGGCAGCACATGTCTCTACTTTTTCAGAACTTGTCAACCTCATACTGGTTGAAGAATTTTTGAGACGTGTACCTCCTCCTGTCCGCCTATACTTAGCAGACAAGGACGAGACGGAATTAGTGAAGTGTGCGAAGTCAGCTGACACTTACAGCCTCATCCACCGGCTGACTCCAGATCCTACCAGAAGAGTCTGGTACAGTACGAGAAAGCGAGCCCAGATCAAGTACCTCTCAACTGTACTGCAANTTTTTCAAGTTTTCATGTAGTGTGATTTACGTAATAATATTCGATTTACCAATATTTCGATACTACTTCATGTTTTCTCACGATATGTGATTTGGCCTTCAAATCTCAAAATTTCGCATTATATTGCACTTTTAAGCAAGTTTCTTGCATTTTGTTTTGTACTAAAAATCATCGAATTAGCAATATTTTGACGTTTATCATCACCTTTTTCTTTTGTGATTTAAACAAAATATCACCGAATTAGGCAATATTTGTTCTTTTTCCACGTTTTTCTGAATTTTCAGTTTATTGTTATTAATTCATTAAATATACGATAAAAATGATGCAAACACATAATTGATTAGAAATTAACCTTAAATACTTCATTTTCAATCAACTATTTGTTCTCGTTAACACTGAGTAAGATATTGAAAAGGGGAGAAGTTCTGTTTATTGCATATATCGACGTTTCAGCCGGATTAGAGCGGTTTTACGTGTACATCTTCCATCGGTAATATAAACGGAAAATCAGGAACATTTAGTTAATTCTAATGAAAACACAATGTTTTTATCATTTGTATTGGAAACAGCATTTCGTATGTCTTTTCTAGGATCTAATTAATACGAAAACTCGCTCTATGATTTGAAGTTAAAATCCTCAAATTTGGTAATATAGTGACATATTTCACGTTTTCATGTGGTGTGATTTACGTAAAAATATTAATTTACCAATATTTCGATACTACTTCATGTTTTCTAACGATATGTGATTTGGCCTTCAAATCTCAAAATTTCGCATTATATTGCACTTTTAAGCAAGTTTTCTTGCATTCTGTTTTGTACCAAAATCATCGAATTTGCAATATTTTGACGTTTATCATCCCCTTTTTCTTTATGTGATTAAACAAAATATCATCGAATTAGGCAATATTTTGCCGTTTTTAACGTTTTCTGAATTTTCAGTTTATTGTTATTAATTCATTAAAAATACGATAAAAATGATGCAAAAACTATTGATTAGAAATTAACCTAAATACTTCATTTCAATCAACTATTTGTTCTCGTTAAAACACTGAGTAAGATATTGAAAAGGGGAGAAGTTCTGTTTTTATTGCATATATCGACGTTTCAGCCGGATTAGAGCGGTTTTACGTGTACATCTTCCATCGGTAATATAAACGGAAAATCAGGAACATTTTAGTTAATTCTAATGAAAACACAATGATTTTTATCATTGTATTGGAAAACATTTTCGTATGTCTTTCTAGGATCTAATTAATACGAAAACTCGCTTTATGATTTGAAGTTAAAATCCTCAAATTTGGTAATATAGTGACATTTTTCAAGTTTTCATGTGGTGTGATTTTACGTAAAAATATTCGATTTTACCAATATTTCGATACTACTTCATGTTTTCTAACGATATGTGATTTGGCCTTCAAATCTCAAAATTTCGCATTATATTGCACTTTTAAGCAAGTTTCTTGCATTTTGTTGTACTAAAAATCATCGAATTTAGCAAATTTTGACGTTTATCATCACCTTTTTCTTTTTGTGATTTAAACAAAATATCACCGAATTAGGCAATATTTTGTCTTTTTCCACGTTTGTCTGAATTTTCAGTTTATTGTTATTAATTCATTAAATATACGATAAAAATGATGCAAACACGTATTGATTAGAAATTAACCTTAAATATTTCATTTTCAATCAACTATTTGTTTCTCGTTAAAACACTGAGTAAGATATTGAAAAGGGGAGAAGTTCTGTTTTTATTGCATATATCGACGTTTCAGCCGGATTAGAGCGGTTTTACGTGTACATCTTCCATCGGTAATATAAACGGAAAATCAGGAACATTTTAGTTAATTCTAATGAAAACACATTGATTTTTATCATTTGTATTGGAAACAATATTTTCATATGTCTTTTCTAGGATCTAATTAATACGAAAATTCGCTTTATGATTTGTAGTTAAAATCCATAAATTTGGTAATATAGTGATTTTTTTCACGTTTTCAGGTGGTGTGATTATACGTAAAAATATTTGATTTTACCATTATTTCGATACTACTTCATGTTTTCTAACGATATGTGATTTGGCATTCAAATCTCAAAATTTCGCATTATATTGCACTTTTAAGCAAGTTTTCTTGCATTTTGTTTTGTACTAAAAATCATTGAATTATGCAATATTTTGACGTTTATCATCACCTTTTTCTTTTTGTGATTTAAACAAAATATCACCGAATTAGGCAATATTTTGCCGTTTTCCCACGTTTTTCTGAATTTTCAGTTTATTGTTATTAATTCATTAAAAATACGATAAAAATGATGCAAACACATAATTGATTAGAAATTAACCTTAAATACTTCATTTTCAATCAACTATTTGTTTCTCGTTAAAACACTGAGTAAGATATTGAAAAGGGGAGAAGTTCTGTTTTTATTGCATATATCGACGTTTCAGCCGGATTAGAGCGGTTTTACGTGTACATCTTCCATCGGTAATATAAACGGAAAATCAGGAACATTTTAGTTAATTCTAATGAAAACACATTGATTTTTATCATTTGTATTGGAAACAATATTTTCATATGTCTTTTCTAGGATCTAATTAATACGAAAACTCGCTTTATGATTTGAAGTTAAAATCCTCAAATTTGGTAATATAGTGACATTTTTCACGTTTTCATGTGGTGTGATTTTACGTAAAAATATTCGATTTTACCAATATTTCGATACTACTTCATGTTTTCTAACGATATGTGATTTGGCCTTCAAATCTCAAAATTTCGCATTATATTGCACTTTTAAGCAAGTTTTCTTGCATTTGTTTTGTACTAAAAATCATCGAATTTGCAATATTTTGACGTTTATCATCACCTTTTTCTTTTTGTGATTTAAACAAAATATCACCGAATTAGGCAATATTTTGCCGTTTTTTCACGTTTATCTGAATTTTCAGTTTATTGTTATTAATTCATTAAAAATACGATAAAAATGATGCAAACACATAATGGATTAGAAATTAACCTTAAATACTTCATTTTCAATCAACTATTTGTTTCTCGTTAAAACACTGAGTAAGATATTGAAAAGGGGAGAAGTTCTGTTTTTATTGCATATATCGACGTTTCAGCCGGATTAGAGCGGTTTTACGTGTACATCTTCCATCGGTAATATAAACGGAAAATCAGGAACATTTTAGTTAATTCTAATGAAAACACATTGATTTTTATCATTTGTATTGGAAACAATATTTTCATATGTCTTTTCTAGGATCTAATTAATACGAAAATTCGCTTTATGATTTGTAGTTAAAATCCATAAATTTGGTAATATAGTGATTTTTTTCACGTTTTCAGGTGGTGTGATTATACGTAAAAATATTTGATTTTACCATTATTTCGATACTACTTCATGTTTTCTAACGATATGTGATTTGGCCTTCAAATCTCAAAATTTCGCATTATATTGCACTTTTAAGCAAGTTTTCTTGCATTTTGTTTTGTACTAAAAATCATCGAATTTAGCAATATTTTGACGTTTATCATCACCTTTTTCTTTTTGTGATTTAAACAAAATATCACCGAATTAGGCAATATTTTGCCGTTTTTCCACGTTTTTCTGAATTTTCAGTTTATTGTTATTAATTCATTAAATATACGATAAAAATGATGCAAACACTAATTGATTAGAAATTAACCTTAAATATTTCATTTTCAATCAACTATTGTTTCTCGTTAAAACACTGAGTAAGATATTGAAAAGGGGAGAAGTTCTGTTTTATTGCATATATCGACGTTTCAGCCGGATTAGAGCGGTTTACGTGTACATCTTCCATCGGTAATATAAACGGAAAATCAGGAACATTTTAGTTAATTCTAATGAAAACACAATGATTTTTATCATTTGTATTGGAAACAGCATTTTCGTATGTCTTTTATAGGATCTAATTAATACGAAAACTCGCTCTATGATTTGAAGTTAAAATCCTCAAATTTGGTAATATAGTGACATATTTCACGTTTTCATGTGGTGTGATTTTATGTAAAAATATTCATTTACCAATATTTCAATACTACTTCATGTTTTCTAACGATATGTGATTTGGCCTTCAAATCTCAAAATTTCGCATTATATTGCACTTTTAAGCAAGTTTTCTTGCATTTTGTTTTGTACTAAAAATCATCGAATTTAGCAATAATTTGACGTTTATCATCGCCTTTTTCTTTTTGTGATTTAAACAAAATATCACCGAATTAGGCAATATTTTGTCCTTTTCCACGTTTGTCTGAATTTTCAGTTTATTGTTATTAATTCATTAAATATACGATAAAAATGATGCAAACACGTAATTGATTAGAAATTAACCTTAAATACTTCATTTACAATCAACTATTTGTTTCTCGTTAAAACACTGAGTAAGATATTCAAAAGGGGAGAAGTTCTGTTTTTATTGCATATATCGACGTTTCAGCCGGATTAGAGCTATTTTACGTGTACATCTTCCATCGGTAATATAAACGGAAAATCAGGAACATTTTAGTTAATTCTAATGAAAACACAATGATTTTTATCATTTGTATTGGAAACATCATTTTCGTGTCTTTTATAGGATCTAATTAATACAAAAACTCGCTTTATGATTTGAAGTTAAAATCCTCAAATTTGGTAATATAGAGACATATTTCACGTTTTCATGTGGTGTGATTTTACGTAAAAATATTCGATTTTACCAATATTTCGATACTACTTCATGTTTTCTCACGATATGTGATTTGGCCTTCAAATCTCAAAATTTCGCATTATATTGCACTTTTAAGCAAATTTTCTTGCATTTTGTTTTGTACTAAAAATCATCGAATTTAGCAATATTTTGACGTTTATCATCACCTTTTTCTTTTTGTGATTTAAACAAAATATCACCGAATTAGGCAATATTTTGTCCTTTTTCCACGTTGGTCTGAATTTTCAGTTTATTGTTATTAATTCATTAAATATACGATAAAAATGATGCAAACACGTAATTGATTAGAAATTAACCTTAAATACTTCATTTACAATCAACTATTTGTTTCTCGTTAAAACACTGAGTAAGATATTCAAAAGGGGAGAAGTTCTGTTTTTATTGCATATATCGACGTTTCAGCCGGATTAGAGCGGTTTTACGTGTACATTTTCCATCGCTAATATAAACGGAAAATCAGGAACATTTTAGTTAATTCTAATGAAAACACAATGATTTTTATCATTTGTATTGGAAACAGCATTTTCGTATGTCTTTTCTAGGATCTAATTAATACGAAAACTCGCTCTATGATTTGAAGTTAAAATCCTCAAATTTGGTAATATAGTGACATATTTCACGTTTTCATGTGGTGTGATTTTATGTAAAAATATTCATTTACCAATATTTCAATACTACTTCATGTTTTCTAACGATATGTGATTTGGCCTTCAAATCTCAAAATTTCGCATTATATTGCACTTTTAAACAAGTTTTCTTGCATTCTTTTTGTACCATAAATCATCGAATTTTGTAAATATTTTGACGTTTATCATCCCCTTTTTCTTTATGTGATTTAAACAAAATATCATCGAATTAGGCAATATTTTGCCGTTTTTTAACGTTTTTCTGAGTTTTCAGTTTATTGTTATTAATTCATTAAAAATACGATAAAAATGATGCAAACACATTATTGATTAGAAATTAACCTAAATACTTAATTTTTAATCAACTATTTGTTTCTCGTTAATGCACTGAGTAAGGCATCGAAAAGGGGAGAAGTTCTGTTTTTATTGCATATATCGACGTTTCAGCCGGATTAGAGCGGTTTTACGTGTACATCTTCCATCGGTAATATAAACGGAAAATCAGGAACATTTTAGTTAATTCTAATGAAAACACAATGATTTTTATCATTTGTATTGGAAACATCATTTTCGTGTCTTTTATAGGATCTAATTAATACAAAAACTCGCTTTATGATTTGAAGTTAAAATCCTCAAATTTGGTAATATAGAGACATATTTCACGTTTTCATGTGGTGTGATTTTACGTAAAAATATTCGATTTTACCAATATTTCGATACTACTTCATGTTTTCTCACGATATGTGATTTGGCCTTCAAATCTCAAAATTTCGCATTATATTGCACTTTTAAGCAAATTTTCTTGCATTTTGTTTTGTACTAAAAATCATCGAATTTAGCAATATTTTGACGTTTATCATCACCTTTTTCTTTTTGTGATTTAAACAAAATATCACCGAATTAGGCAATATTTTGTCCTTTTCCCACGTTGGTCAGAATTTTCAGTTTATGGTTATTAATTCATTAAATATACGATAAAAATGATGCAAACACGTAATTGATTAGAAATTAACCTTAAATACTTCATTTACAATCAACTATTTGTTTCTCGTTAAAACACTGAGTAAGATATTCAAAAGGGGAGAAGTTCTGTTTTTATTGCATATATCGACGTTTCAGCCGGATTAGAGCGGTTTTACGTGTACATTTTCCATCGCTAATATAAACGGAAAATCAGGAACATTTTAGTTAATTCTAATGAAAACACAATGATTTTTATCATTTGTATTGGAAACAGCATTTTCGTATGTCTTTTATAGGATCTAATTAATACGAAAACTCGCTCTATGATTTGAAGTTAAAATCCTCAAATTTGGTAATATAGTGACATATTTCACGTTTTCATGTGGTGTGATTTTATGTAAAAATATTCATTTACCAATATTTCAATACTACAATAATAATACTACAATATTTTTAATCAACTATTTGTTTCTCGTTAATACACTGAGTAAGGCATTGAAAAGGGGAGAAGTTCTGTTTTTATTGCATATATCGACGTTTCAGCCGGATTAGAGCTATTTTACGTGTACATCTTCCATCGGTAATATAAACGGAAAATCAGGAACATTTTAGTTAATTCTAATGAAAACACAATTATTATTATTAACATCTTTATTGACAAAATTAATTACAATTTTGCCTAATCTGAGGATTTTGATAGTCTGATTAAAGTGAGGATAATGCTAGTATTCACTGTCACGCAGGACAGAGGGTCATACATAAGACAATAGGTCTAAACTGTAGGCTGAAGCACATATATATCACGGTTACAATCAATGTTTTAATATATGGATATGTGAAAACAAGTTTCTACTGTGCACTGCCACACAAGGGCAGGGATGGGTTCATAGGTGATGCAGCTTAGAAGTAATATACATAAAAATTGTTCTTCATTCTTTAAAATGGACAAGCAAATTTTTGGTAAATTGTTAGGATGTCGTCCAGAACACCTGAGTCAATAAAATAGTTACACAGTTGGTGGTATAAGAGGCCAGGAGGTCTTAAGTCCTTTACGGTTTCACATTCATCAATGTAGTGTTCTAGTGAATGCATTAAAGGTTTATCACAGAGTTTACAATCTGAGTATTCTGGTAGTGGCTCAGCCTCACTGACCTGCCAGATGTGTCTATAGCCAAGGCGAATTTGCGCAATGACTACATCACATTGCCTGGTTCGGCTACTATGCCGACCATACAAATACCTATTGTTACAAAACTTGTCATAACTTTTAATACTGCAGCTTTCAGGTCTCTGGGCATTTCTTAGTTCTTCTAAATCTGAATTAATTTCTTTAATTTGTATGTTTCTAATAACTGCATTAGATAGTCCAAAGTCATAATCAATGTTTTCTTTCCTGCAAGCCTCATTGGCCAATCGATCTACGAAGTCATGTTTTCCAACTCCAACATGGGATGGGATCCACACAAATTTTATACAAGAGTTATTATCATTGGCAAAGATTACATTCCATTTAATATTACAAGCTACGTCCGACATACATTGTGATGGGTTATTTAAGGACTGCAGAGCACTTTTAGAGTCACAGAAAATAACTCCACCACCATTGAGCTTAAGGTATTCAGTGGCTAGATAAATGCCCACTAGCTCGGTCTGCGTCGTGCTAGCCCAGTTGTTCAATCTCTGTGTACTAGACATGATCATTTCATTCCCTTTATACACTGCACATGCACAACCTGTTCTGCCAGTGCCTAACTGCACAGAGCCATCAGTAAAGGCATAGGATTCAGTCGGTTTGAGAATTTGAAGATGACTGTCAATAGCTTCTAATGTTATACATCTCAAAATGCCAGTGTTATACATTTGTTTAACACTGATGGGGGTATAATGCAGAGAGACCTCCACATCTTTCCAAGGGGGAATATACACAATGATTTTTATCATTTGTATTGGAAACATCATTTTCGTATGTCTTTTATAGGATCTAATTAATACAAAAACTCGCTTTATGATTTGAAGTTAAAATCCTCAAATTTGGTAATATAGATACATATTTCACGGTTTCATGTGGTGTGATTTTACGTAAAAATATTCGATTTTACCATTATTTCGATACTACTTCATGTTTTCTAACGATATGTGATTTGGCCTTCAAATCTCAAAATTTCGCATTATATTGCACTTTTAAGCAAGTTTTCTTGCATTTTGTTTTGTACTAAAAATCATCGAATTTAGCAATAATTTGACGTTTATCATCACCTTTTTCTTTTTGTGATTTAAACAAAATATCACCGAATTAGGCAATATTTTGTCCTTTTTCCACGTTTGTCTGAATTTTCAGTTTATTGTTATTAATTCATTATATATACGATAAAAATGATGCAAACACATTATTGATTAGAAATTAACCTTAAATATTTAATTTTTAATCAACTATTTATTTCTCGTTAAAACACTGAGTAAGATATTGAAAAAGGGGAGAAGTTCTGTTTTTATTGCATATATCGACGTTTCACCCGGATTAGAGCGGTTTTATGTGTACATCTTCCATCGGTAATATAAACCGAAAATCAGGAACATTTTAGTTAATTCTAATGAAAACACATTGATTTTTATCATTTGTATTGGGAACAACATTTTCATATGTCTTTTCTAGGATCTAATTATTACGAAAACTCACTTTTTGATTTGAAGTTAAAAGTTCTCAAATTTGGTAATATAGTGACATATTTCACGTTTTCATGTGGTGTGATTTTATGTAAAAATATTCATTTACCAATATTTCAATACTACTTCATGTTTTCTAACGATATGTGATTTGGCCTTCAAATCTCAAAATTTCGCATTATATTGCACTTTTAAGCAAGTTTTCTTGCATTCTTTTTGTACCATAAATCATCGAATTTTGTAAATATTTTGACGTTTATCATCCCCTTTTTCTTTATGTGATTTAAACAAAATATCATCGAATTAGGCAATATTTTGCCGTTTTTTAACGTTTTTCTGAGTTTTCAGTTTATTGTTATTAATTCATTAAAAATACGATAAAAATGATGCAAACACATTATTGATTAGAAATTAACCTAAATACTTAATTTTTAATCAACTATTTGTTTCTCGTTAATGCACTGAGTAAGGCATCGAAAAGGGGAGAAGTTCTGTTTTTATTGCATATATCGACGTTTCAGCCGGATTAGAGCTATTTTACGTGTACATCATCCATCGGTAATATAAACGGAAAATCAGGAACATTTTAGTTAATTCTAATGAAAACACAATGATTTTTATCATTTGTATTGGAAACATCATTTTCGTGTCTTTTATAGGATCTAATTAATACAAAAACTCGCTTTATGATTTGAAGTTAAAATCCTCAAATTTGGTAATATAGAGACATATTTCACGTTTTCATGTGGTGTGATTTTACGTAAAAATATTCGATTTTACCATTATTTCGATACTACTTCATGTTTTCTAACGATATGTGATTTGGCCTTCAAATCTCAAAATTTCGCATTATATTGCACTTTTAAGCAAGTTTTCTTGCATTTTGTTTTGTACTAAAAATCATCGAATTTAGCAATAATTTGACGTTTATCATCACCTTTTTCTTTTTGTGATTTAAACAAAATATCACCGAATTAGGCAATATTTTGTCCTTTTTCCACGTTTGTCTGAATTTTCAGTTTATGGTTATTATTCATTAATATACGATAAAATGATGCAAACACGTATTGATTAGAAATTAACCTTAAATACTTCATTTACAATCAACTATTTGTTTCTCGTTAAAACACTGAGTAAGATATTCAAAAGGGGAGAAGTTCTGTTTTTATTGCATATATCGACGTTTCAGCCGGATTAGAGCGGTTTTACGTGTACATTTTCCATCGCTAATATAAACGGAAAATCAGGAACATTTAGTATTCTAATGAAAACACAATGATTTTTATCATTTGTATTGGAACAGCATTTTCGTATGTCTTTTATAGGATCTAATTAATACGAAAACTCGCTCTATGATTTGAAGTTAAAATCCTCAAATTTGGTAATATAGTGACATATTTCACGTTTCATGTGGTGTGATTTTATGTAAAAATATTCATTTACCAATATTTCATACTACTTCATGTTTTCTAACGATATGTGATTTGGCCTTCAAATCTCAAAATTTCGCATTATATTGCACTTTTAAGCAAGTTTTCTTGCATTTGTTTTGTACCAAAAATCATCGAATTTTGCAATTTTTGACGTTTATCATCCCTTTTTTCTTTATGTGATTAAACAAAATATCACGAATTAGGCATATTTTGCCGTTTTTTAACGTTTTTCTGAGTTTTCAGTTTATGTTATAATTCTTTAAAATACGATAAAAATGATCAAACACATTATTGATTAGAAATAACCTAAATACTTAATTTTAATCAACTA
This sequence comes from Procambarus virginalis, assembly GCA_020271785.1. Classification (NCBI taxonomy): domain Eukaryota; kingdom Metazoa; phylum Arthropoda; class Malacostraca; order Decapoda; family Cambaridae; genus Procambarus; species Procambarus virginalis. The sequence continues at coordinate 65,977 of WNGS01003917.1, forward strand.
TTTGTTTCTCGTTAATACGAGTAAGCATTGAAAGGGGAGAAGTTCTGTTTTTATTGCATATATCGACGTTTCAGCCGGATTGAGCTATTTTACGTGTCATCTTCCATCGGTAATATAAACGGAAAATCAGGAACATTTTTTAATTCTAATGAAAACACAATTATTATTATTACATCTTTATTGACAAATTAATTACAATTTGCCTAATCTGAGGATTTTGATAGTCTGATTAAAGTGAGGATAATGCTAGTATTCACTGTCACGCAGGACAGAGGGTCATACATAAGACAATAGGTCTAAACTGTAGGCTGAAGCCATATATATCACGGTTACAATCAATGTTTTAATATATGGATATGTGAAAACAATTTCTACTGTGCACTGCCACACAAGGCAGGGATGGGTTCATAGGTGATGCAGCTTAGAAGTAATATACATAAAAATTGTTCTTCATTCTTTAAAATGGACAAGCAAATTTTGGTAAATTGTTAGGATGTCGTCCAGAACCCTGAGTCAATAAATAGTTACACAGTTGGTGGTATAAGAGGCCAGGAGGTCTTAAGTCCTTTACGGTTTCACATTCATCAATGTGTTCTAGTGAATGCATTAAGTTTATCACAGAGTTTACAATCTGAGTATTCTGGTAGTGGCTCAGCCTCACTAACCTGCCAGATGTGTCTATAGCCAAGGCGAATTTGCGCAATGACTACATCACATTGCCTGGTTCGGCTACTATGCCGACCATACATATACCTATTGTTACAAAACTTGTCATAACTTTTAATACTGCAGCTTTCAGGTCTCTGGGCATTTCTTAGTTCTTCTAAATCTGAATTAATTTCTTTAATTTGTATGTTTCTAATAACTGCATTAGATAGTCCAAAGTCATAATCAATGTTTTCTTTCCTGCAAGCCTCATTGGCCAATCGATCTACGAAGTCATGTTTTCCAACTCCAACATGGGATGGATCCACACAAATTTTATACAAGAGTTATTATCATTGGCAAAGATTACATTCCATTTAATTTACAAGCTACGTCCGACCTACATTGTGATGGGGTTATTTAAGGACTGCAGAGCACTTTTAGAGTCACAGAAAATAACTCCACCACCATTGAGCTTAAGGTATTCAGTGGCTAGATAAATTCCCACTAGCTCGTCTGCGTCGTGCTAGCCAGTTGTTCAATCTCTGTGTACTAGACATGATCATTTCATTCCCTTTATACACTACACATGCACAACCTGTTCTGCCAGTGCCTAACTGCACAGAGCCATCAGTAAAGGCATAGGATTCAGTCGGTTTTGGAATTTGAAGATGACTGTCAATAGCTTCTAATGTTATACATCTCAAAATGCCAGTGTTATACATTTGTTTAACACGATGGGGGTATAATGCAGAGAGACCTCCACATCTTTCCAAGGGGGAATATACACAATGATTTTTATCATTTGTATTGGAAACATCATTTCGTATGTCTTTTATAGGATCTAATTAATACAAAAACTCGCTTTATGATTTGAAGTTAAAATCCTCAAATTTGGTAATATATATACATATTTCACGGTTTCATGTGGTGTGATTTTACGTAAAATATTCGATTTTTACCATTATTTCGATATACTTCATGTTTTCTAACGATATGTGATATGGCCTTCAAATCTCAAAATTTCGCATTATATGCACTTTTAAGCAAGTTTTCTTGCATTTTNACTCCTAGTGACTCGTTGGGAAGACTTCTGAAATACACATGATGAGATCAATTTGCCTATCCCAACCCTTTGAGGTCTCATTACAAACTTTTTTAAGAGTGCCTTTATGGTCTGATGACTACGCTCGAGAGAACCCTGTGAAGCAGATGATAGGGGCTGGACAGTACCTGTTTGATTCTGAACTCCTCCAAGTCGTTTGAAGAGATCACTGGTGAAGTTGGTGCCACAGTCGCTCTGTATCTCCCTCGGAAATCCATACTTGGTGAATATTTTCAATAAATTCTTCATCACTGTAGCAGCCGTAATGTTTTTCACTGGAAACTGCTATTGGGGATCTGCGGGTAGGACACAGGATAGTTAAGATATAGTCGTTGCCTGCACTGGTCCGAGGCAAAGGACCACACAGTCATATAAGTCTGTGGAACGGTTCCTCTTGCACTTGGATGGGTATCAGTGGTGCCTGGGATGGAAACGTTCGGTTTCCCGGCTAACTGACACACGTGGCACAGTTTGACATGATTCTTGACATCGTTAACCATACCTGGCCAGTAGTAGTCTTGTCGAATTCCATGCAAGTCTTGTTGAACCCGTAGTGTGACAATGCTCCGTGGGCCAGGTGTAGAATCGTGGGCCGCAGGCTGGTAGGAATCACTAGTTCAACGTCTGCCCAATCGTCCTGGTCCTTCAGTTTACTGGGTCTATACCTGCGATAGAGTAATTCGTTCTCGATAAAGAACCCAGGAACACTGTCGGATTGGGTCTCAGCCTGAAAGAATAATGGTGTCAAGGTAAGATCATCTCTCTGTAACTTACGGAACTCCAAAGCGGTCAGATTAGGGGGTAGTTTCGAAGGGTCTTGAGGGACAGCGGTAGCAGTAGAGTCAGCTGGCTGTGGTCGTGCAGCTTGAGCACGGGTGGTCACCATAACAGGAGGAGAACCTTCATCACTCAATTGAACCTTTGCTGGAACATGCTCAAAAATCGGGTTATCCAACACAGAGTTGCTCACCTGGGATAGGTCCTTGACGATCAAATTGGTCGGTTGTTGGTCTTCTGCCAAGTCGTTGCCTAGGAGAAGCTACACTCCAGGCATGGGAAAAGGCTTTTCCCTTACGGCGACTTGGACTTCACCGGTCACGAAGGGACAATCTATGTAAACTCTGGCAAGAGGATAAGGAGTAGTAGCAGTAAGGTCAGTGATGAATACAGTCTCTCCTGTGTAGGCGACGTTGGGTACAGCTGATTTCAAGACGATCGATTGTAGAGCCGCTGTGTCCCGCAGGATTCTAAGTCCAAAACGTCCCTCTGAATCTGAACCGTGGGTAGTGATAGTTCCTGGATATAGATGCTTGCTAAAGAGAGAGAGAGATCATTAGCATGAACACCAACATTCATTACAGGCTTACCGGACTTAGGGTGAGTAGGTTTAGACTTAGGAGGTTCGATGTTACCTTTAGATTGGGACTTACCACATTTCTCTATGGTATGTCCATAGAGTCGACAATAGCTGCAGTACAGTTGAGAGGTACCTTGATCTGGGCTCGCTTTCTCGTAACTGTACCAAGACTTCTTACTGGTAGGTTCTGGTGTCAGCCGGTGGATGAGGCTGTAAGTGTCAGCTGACTTCGCGCACTTCGCCAAATCGGTCTCTTCTTTGTCTGCTAAGTATAGGCGGACAGGAGGAGGTACACGTCTCAAAAATTCTTCAACCAGTATGAGGTTGACAAGCTCTGGAAAAGTAGAGACATGTGCTGCCTCCAGCCATTTCATGAAATATCTCCGTTTGGTGTTAGCAAATTCTAAGAAAACAAAATATCACCGAATTAGGCAATATTTTGCCGTTTTTTCACGTTTATCTGAATTTTCAGTTTATTGTTATTAATTCATTAAAAATACGATAAAAATGATGCAAACACATTATTGATATTACCTTAAATATTTAATTTTCAATCAACTATTTGTTTCTCGTTAATACTTTGAGTAAGATATTGAAAAGGGGAGAATTTCTGTTTTTATTGCATATAACGACGTTTCAGCCGGATTAGAGCGGTTTTACGTGTACATCTTCCATCGGTAATATAAACGGAAAATCAGGAACATTTTAGTTAATTCTAATGAAAACACATTGATTTTTATCATTTGTATTGGGAACAACATTTTCATGTCTTTTCTAGGATCTAATTAATACGAAAACTCCTTTTTTTATTTGAAGTTAAAAGTTCTCAAATTTGGTAACATAGTGACTTTTTTCAAGTTTTCATGTAGTGTGATTTTACGTAATAATATTCGATTTTACCAATATTTCGATACTACTTCATGTTTTCTCACGATATGTGATTTGGCCTTCAAATCTCAAAATTTCGCATTATATTGCACTTTTAAGCAAGTTTTCTTGCATTTTGTTTTGTACTAAAATCATCGAATTTAGCAATATTTTGACGTTTATCATCACCTTTTTCTTTTGTCATTTAAACAAATATCACCGAATTAGGCAATATTTTGTTCTTTTTCCACGTTTGTCTGAATTTTCAGTTTATTGTTATTAATTCATTAAATATACGATAAAAATGATGCAAACACGTAATTGATTAGAAATTAACCTTAAATACTTCATTTACAATCAACTATTTGTTTCTCGTTAAAACACTGAGTAAGATATTCAAAAGGGGAGAAGTTCTGTTTTTATTGCATATATCGACGTTTCAGCCGGATTAGAGCGGTTTTACGTGTACATTTTCCATCGCTAATATAAACGGAAAATCAGGAACATTTTAGTTAATTCTAATGAAAACACAATGATTTTTATCATTTGTATTGGAAACAGCATTTTCGTATGTCTTTTATAGGATCTAATTAATACAAAAACTCGCTTTAAGATTTGAAGTTAAAATCCTCAAATTTGGTAATATAGAGACATATTTCACGTTTTCATGTGGTGTGATTTTACGTAAAAATATTCGATTTTACCATTATTTCGATACTACTTCATGTTTTCTAACGATATGTGATTTGGCCTTCAAATCTCAAAATTTCGCATTATATTGCACTTTTAAGCAAGTTTTCTTGCATTTTGTTTTGTACTAAAAATCATCGAATTTAGCAATAATTTGACGTTTATCATCACCTTTTTCTTTTTGTGATTTAAACAAAATATCACCGAATTAGGCAATATTTTGTCCTTTTTTCACGTTTGTCTGAATTTTCAGTTTATTGTTATTAATTCATTAAATATACGATAAAAATGATGCAAACACGTAATTGATTAGAAATTAACCTTAAATACTTCATTTACAATCAACTATTTGTTTCTCGTTAAAACACTGAGTAAGATATTCAAAAGGGGAGAAGTTCTCTTTGTATTGCATATATCGACGTTTCAGCCGGATTAGAGCGGTTTTACGTGTACATTTTCCATCGCTAATATATAAACGGAAAATCAGAAACATTTTAGTTAATTCTAATGAAAGCAAAATGATTTTTATCATTTGTATTGGAAACAGCATTATCGTATGTCTTTTATAGGATCTAATTAATACGAAAACTCGCTCTATGGTTTGAAGTTAAAATCCTCAAATTTGGTAATATAGTGACATATTTCACGTTTTCATGTGGTGTGATTTTATGTAAAAATATTCATTTACCAATATTTCAATACTACTTCATGTTTTCTAACGATATGTGATTTGGCCTTCAAATCTCAAAATTTCGCATTATATTGCACTTTTAAGCAAGTTTTCTTGCATTCTGTTTTGTACCATAAATCATCGAATTTTGTAAATATTTTGACGTTTATCATCCCCTTTTTCTTTATGTGATTTAAACGAAATATCATCGAATTAGGCAATATTTTGCCGTTTTTTAACGTTTTTCTGAGTTTTCAGTTTTTGTTATTATTCATTAAATACGATAAAAATGATGCAAACACATTATTGATTAGAAATTAACCTAAATACTTAATTTTTAATCAACTATTTGTTTCTCGTTAAAACACTGAGTAAGATATTGAAAAGGGGAGAAGTTCTGTTTTTATTGCATATATCGACGTTTCAGCCGGATTAGAGCGGTTTTACGTGTACATCTTCCATCGGTAATATAAACGGAAAATCAGGAACATTTTAGTTAATTCTAATGAAAACACAATGATTTTTATCATTTGTATTGGAAACAACATTTTCGTATGTCTTTTCTAGGATCTAATTAATACAAAACTCGCTTTATGATTTGAAGTTAAAATCCTCAAATTTGGTAATATAGTGACATATTTCACGTTTTCATGTGGTGTGATTTTACGTAAAAATATTCGATTTTACCAATATTTCGATACTACTTCATGTTTTCTAACGATATGTGATTTGCCTTCAAATCTCAAAATTTCGCATTATATTGCACTTTTAAGCAAGTTTTCTTGCATTTTGTTTTGTACCAAAAATCATCGAATTTTGCAATATTTTGACGTTTATCATCCCCTTTTTCTTAATGTGATTTAAACAAAATATCATCGAATTAGGCAATATTTTGCCGTTTTTTTAACGTTTTTCTGAATTTTCAGTTTATTGTTATTAATTCATTAAATATACGATAAAAATGATGCAAACACATTATTGATTAGAAATTAATCTTAAATATTTAATTTTTAATCAACTATTTGTTTCTCGTTAAACACTGAGTAAGATATTGAAAAGGGGAGAAGTTCTGTTTTTATTGCATATATCGACGTTTCAGCCGATTAGAGCGGTTTTACGTGTACATCTTCCATCGGTAATATAAACGGAAAATCAGGAACATTTTAGTTATTCTAATGAAACACAATGATTTTTATCATTTGTATTGGAAACAACATTTTCGTATGTCTTTTCTAGGATCTAATTAATACGAAAACTCGCTTTATGATTTGAAGTTAAAATCCTCAAATTTGGTAATATAGTGACATATTTCACGTTTTCATGTGTTGTGATTTTACGTAAAATATTCGATTTACCATATTTCGATACTACTTCATGTTTTCTAACGATATGTGATTTGGCCTTCAAATCTCAAAATTTCGCATTATATTGCACTTTAAGCAAGTTTTCTTGCATTTTGTTTTGTACTAAAATCATCGAATTTGCAATATTTTGACGTTTATCATCACCTTTTTCTTTGTGATTTAAACAAAATATCACCGAATTAGGCAATATTTTGCCGTTTTCCACGTTTTGTCTGAATTTTCAGTTTATTGTTATTAATTCATTAAATATACGATAAAAATGATGCAAACACGTAATTGATTAGAAATTAACCTTAAATACTTCATTTTCAATCAACTATTTGTTTCTCGTTAAAACACTGAGTAAGATATTCAAAAGGGGAGAATCTCTGCTTTTATTGCATATATCGACGTTTCAGGCGGATTAGAGCGGTTTTACGTGTACATCTTCCATCGGTAATATAAACGGAAAATCAGGAACATTTTAGTTAATTCTAATGAAAACACATTGATTTTTATTGGAAACAATATTTTCATATGTCTTTTCTAGGATCTAATTAATACGAAATCTCGCTCTATGATTTGAAGTTAAAATCCTCGAATTTGGTAATATAGTGACATATTTCACGTTTTCATGTGGTGTGATTTTATGTAAAAATATTCAATTTTACCAATATTTCGATACTACTTCATGTTTTCTAACGATATGTGATTTGGCTTTCAAAATCTCAAAATTTCGCATTATATTACACTTTTAAGCAAGTTTTCTTGCATTCTGTTTTGTACCATAAATCGTCGAATTTTGTAAATATTTTGACGTTTATCATCCCCTTTTTCTTTATGTGATTTAAACAAAATATCATTGAATTAGGCAATATTTTGCCGTTTTTTAACGTTTTTCTCAGTTTTCAGTTTATTGTTATTAATTCATTAAAAATACGATAAAAATGATGCAAACACTGTGGTAAAAACTCCAGGCAGTATATCTTCTTTTAATTGACTTCAGTAAATTAAAGTTTATCTTATTTTTTTCTTAGTAGGTAAGAAATTGAGTGGACTGTATGTACTTGTTAAAACTGCCTGAAATTATTCTCACACAAATTGGGGGGACAATTTGTAGCTTAAACCACTTTGTAATGGCTCCTTCTTAAACTGCAAATTGTTTACCTAAGTTTAATTATATTATTTTATCATACCACATATGGTGGTCTAATCTACTATTATTTCAACAATTATTACTAGTTATGAATACTACTACTACAATAACTAGAATGGCCTTATCTGAGCCTGTAGTAAGGGCCTGCTAAAGCTGTGTCATGTTAGCATCTATGTGGGTGTGGCCCTGTGCCTCATGGTGCCAATGGCGGCTGTGGAGGCCTTCAAGGCTGGCAACAGCTAGGTACATGTACATAGTTCTACTGCTCAGCTACTTGCTGTTCCAAGTCACAATTTACCTGTTTGGGATGCAAGGAGTTAGTACATTTCCCTAACATATCAATACAGGTATAACATGGTATGTGAGGGCTGTAAAAATGGGGTACACGTACATGGTGTTGGTGTTGTTCATATATCATAACCGACTGATACCCTTGGATATTAACAGTGCACTAGAATAATAAACAAATACTTGGTAAGCCGGATACAATCGTTGTTGTAGTTGTTGATAGGCTGTGTTGTTGGTTGTTGACACGTAAATAGGTGTCTAGGTGTTAAACCAACTCTGGAGCCATGGGCAGCGTAAGGCTGCGTTTGTTATTGTTTTCGTGTGAGCGTGGCGTCTGAGACGCTCTCCTCCCTGTTCCAATATTTTTCCACTTCTAAGTTAAATTTACGTTAACAAGGGAATCAAGCTATATTTTGGTGTTAATAATTATATTCAGTCTTATTGAACACTTTTTTATTCAATTTAGACATTAAACTGTTGTATGAACAGTGGTTTAATAATGTAAATACTGCGGCGACGTCGATGACGTCACGGAGTCTCCCATTCTCTAATTTTAAGAGGATACTGTTAAGGGAAGACTATACTATTTGTGTATGAGTGTGTCGGTTTCCCGACATAATTCCGGGGGGGAAGAACACGGGTCGAAGTCCCGGTAAGGACTGCGATCACTTTATTCTTCTCCTTCAGAATTATAATGCTGCTTTAATTTGAGTTTACATTGTTGAGCTGCAGTCCTTTGGGGACGTATGTCCCGTACTGGCGTATCGGGTGCTGGAAGTCGCTGTACGTCTTCGTTCCTGGCCAGTTCTAAAGGAACTAATTTCTCTAAAGTTTTGAGAGTAGTGTTGCCTCGGCATTTCACTTTCACTATTCTCAAGATGCCCTGGCTGTCTGGATGAACAGAGACTATTTGACCTAAAGGCCACTCTGAGCGTGGTCCATCACTATCCACCAGAACTATGTCACCAGGGTTCAAGTTAATTCTGTTGTAGGGGTTGTTTGCCCCGTAATGATACTCTCTCAGAGCTGTAAGGTATTCTCGAGTCCATACGTCATTCCACCGACTTATCACCCTTGATAGATGTTTGAAACGTTGAACCAAATCACTCTCTTGGACATATGAAGGATCCTCTGGTTCCTCGTCCGTAAGGGACACAAGTGTTTTGAGAGGTCTACCATACATCAAATGAGCTGGACTTAATGGTTCACGCTGCAAAACATCATCAGAGAGGTAGGTAAGTGGTCGGTTATTGACTCGTGCTTCTATCTCTATGACTACTGTTTGAAGCTCCTGCAGGTCAATCTTTTGGCGGTGTAGGGTTTTCCGTAGAGAACGTTTTACCGTACCAACCATGCGTTCATAGAAGCCTCCGTGCCATGGTGCTCTGGGAGGTATGAATTTCCAATGGCACTGCCGTTGATTTAGGGCTGTGCGTACCTTTGGATGTGTCCAGATTTTCCTCAGACATGCTTCTCCTGCCACTAAGTTGGACCCATTGTCTGAGATCATTAACTTAGGACAGGATCTACGTGAAGCAAACCTGCGGAAAGCCTGTAAGAATGCTTCGGCACTCATATCGGGAGTCACTTCTAGATGGACTGCCCTTGTTGTGGCACAAGTAAAAAGACAGATGTAAGCTTTTACTGGTTTCTTGTCTTTAGTGCCTGTAAGTGTTAGTGCTCCTGTGAAATCTACTCCTGTAGTCTCAAAGGGACGAATATGTACGACTCGCTCCTTCGGAAGTGGAGGTGGGCCAGGATATGGACACACTCTGGCATCGTATCTCCGGCAAACAACACAGGATTTGATTATTGATTTTACTGTCTGTCTACCTTGGGGTAGCCAGTACTGTTGTCTTAAGTCTGTGAGAGTATCTAATACCCCACCATGCAGAGTGCAGTATTTGTGTATATGTAACACAATTAGTTTGCTTACTATGTGGTGACGAGGGAGCAATATTGGATTTTTTGCTTCCAAATCTATGTCAGCGTGCTGTAAGCGGCCTCCGCATCTGATTATGTTATAATTGTCAGTGTCTAACCAGAGACCCAGATCACGTTGTAGCTTCTTTGGAACATTGTCAAATTCTGTCCCGAATGTGTCGATCTGAGCTCTTTTGACCCAATACCTTAGGGCATTAGGGAATTTATGCTTGATTCCTATTTTCTTTAGAAAATCAAACACTACTTGGGTGACACCTATAAGTTTGTTCAGTTCAGAGTACCGAGTAGGATCAATTACCAAAGTCCGAGGTGGTTCTGGGTTCTCAGTGGGAACAGTAACATTGGTCACAATGACTTGTGGCTTTTGTTCAGGCCACTGGTCGCTGATTAGCCACTGAGGTCCATTGAACCACATCTCTGCCTTTGTTAATTGCCGTAAAGTCAGTCCTCGGGAGAGATAGTCAGCTGGATTCTCTTTTGTGGGTACATATCTTAGTTTATACCCTGCTGACAACTCTCGTATTTCCTTAACGCGGTTACTCACGTAAGGATTCTTACTGTTATTGTTCTTAACCCACTGTAGTACTGCCTCATTATCTGACCAAACTACTGTTTCTTTAAAGTGGATGTGGCGTAAGGCCTTGATCAAATAATGAGCCAATCTTACTCCTAACAGTAAGGCTGTTAATTCCAGTTGTGGCAGTGATCTTTTCTTTAAAGGTGCCACTCTGGCCTTTGATGTGAGCAAATTGGCTTGCCCATTTGAGACCAGGTAAGCTACTGTTCCATAAGCCTTTCCTGAGGCATCACAGAATACATGTAGCTTAATTGGTTCTTTTTCATTTACTACTGTGTTCCTGGGGAACTTGACAGACTCTAGGGTACTTAAATCTTTTACTAAACCTTGCCATTTTTCTTGTAGAGCAGGTGTTAGAAGATCATCCCAGCCTATCTTTTGTTGCCAACATTCCTGTATTATCAACTTCCCATTAATCAGTACTGGGCTTAATAGTCCTAATGGGTCGAAGGGTTTGCTGACTTGTGATAGTAATTTTCTCATTGTTAAGTTAGTGGTATCAGGCTCCACTGACTTGATTGTCAACTGATCTGTTGTCGTGTTCCATTCGACACCTAGTACCTTTGTCATCTCGGGTACCTGGTAATCGGGAATTCAGTTGAGATCAGTTGATTTAATTTTTCATTGTTAGAGACCCAAGATTGGAGAGGCATATTGGCTCCCATTAATTCTCGATTGGCCTCATGGTATATGTCCAACAGTTTACTTTCACTGTTGGTTGTACCTTGAAAATTATCCACATACAGGTTTTTGCTAATTTCCGTCTTGTTTGGGCTATTGGACTTCTTCAAGTGCGTATCCAAGGTAGCTTGGAGCAGAAAAGGAGATGACGTGGCGCCAAAAAGACAGAGGCAAACCGGTAGTGATAATTCACTGAAAGAGATGACGTGGCGCCAAAAAGGACAGAGGCAAACCGGTAAGTGATTAATTCACTGTTCGGATCGTTAGGATCCTTAATCCATAGGAACTTGTGTAGTTCCGGTCTTCTTCTTGAAGACCTACCCTAAGGAATGCCTTGCTGATGTCGGCCGTATATGCATAAGTCCCAATACGGAACTTTAACAGCACGTCGTAAAGCCTTTGTGTTAGGCTAGGGCCAGTTTGAAGACAGTCGTTTAACGAAACACTACTCGGCCTCATTTTAGCACTGCAATTAAATACTATCCGTAATGGGGTAGTTGCAGAATTCTTCTGTACACAATGATGTGGTAAGTAGTGACCTTCCTTTGGGTTATCATTTGTAACAACTTCGATAAATTTGTCATCGAGTTGCTTCTGTATTATTTCATGGTACAACTTCAAGTTCTCAGGTTGTCTTTGTAAGCGCAACACCTGTGATCTCAATTGGTTTTGTGCCATAAAATGGTTGACGGGTAGCTGAGGGTGATTCAGCTTCCATGGTAACCTGACCCAGTATTGATTATCTCTGTATATAACTGAGTCCAGGTATTGTTTGTAAGTCCAGTCATCATCTGGGCTAGGTTGTTCAGGGACAATGCCGAGAGTTGCCAGGTCCCATAACTTGTGTACAGGGGGATCAAGCTCTTCCTCGGACATGTCTCTGAGTTGCAGTGGAGACTGGTCTCCTAGTCATGCAACCATTACTGGGTTGGCATGTTGGTGTTCTACAGGTGCGGGTTGGTTTAGCCGTAATACAGGGCCTGTTAGCAAATAGCCACCTGCAGATGGTAACACGTTCATACCGTGTTTGTATTCCTTTCCTTTGATAAACTTATGGTAGACATCTGATCCCATAAGGATTCCAATATTGGAAAGGTTATCTGTTGTGATTTATCAGCCAAATGAATTCCCTTTTTTTCTAGGAATTTGGCTGTTGTCCCCAGACCATATACATATAGATCTGTTGGGAATCTATCTACTACTAGAGCTTGTACATTTTGTTCGTAACCTCCTAATCGTACTTTGGGTTGTACTACCTTGAAAACTCGGGCTCCTGAGTCAGTCAGGAATCCTGCTATGTTTATTCTGTCTCCTCTACAGGTGTAAGTTTCAGGGTATGTACCAACTCTTTGGATATAAAGGTCAATTGGGACCCTTGCTCAATAATCCACGTACGGTGGCTTTGTTCTCTCCGATTTCTAATTATCAGTCGTGCAGTAGGTAGGCTGATTTATGTTTAGACCTTGTTGAGAAAACACTTATTCAGGTAGCACAGTACAAAGCTGTACTGAGGTGTTAGTTCCTTCCCCTCCTGTGGTTTAGGCAGATTTTGTACTTGAATCCCCACAAAGGGCTGTATGGTGTTGACCCTTATGGCACCTATAACAGGTGCGTATTGTTGATGCTGCAGCTGTCGGGATGATGTTCCCTTATACACTGTGGTACATCTCATGTAATCCTCTGAGTCGTTTTATGCGTTTGCACGATCGGGGTATCGTCTGCAATTGTACATGGAATGTGATTGTCACAGAACAGCATGGTCTCCAGACGTTAACAGAATTTTGAGGAGTCACCGATTTGGGTGACGCGTTATCCTGTAGGTTTGGAGGTACCAAACTGCGTATGTGCCCACACTGGCTTGTCTCCACTTTGGAGAGGGAGAAGTGTTTTAGACTTTGTTTGGAGTACTGTTTGTACTCTGTTGTTACTATTAGTAGTAGACGAGGTTTAGATGTCGCCTTTTCATTCTGGGATCACTCTTTCTCGTTCTATGAAGGTTTGTAACCCCTTTGTAAACTCTGTTACTGTCAGATTTGACTTTCCATACAACACAAACAACTTGATCCAGGATGTCCCTGGGTGAATTTGCGAGTCATATGGACTGGATTATCAGTCTGATTCATCCTAAGTTTACTTTATTTTTAAGTGCCTTAAGCAAGACTCAAGCTCCAATCTACAGGCTTGGAGTGAGACTGCGTGATTTTTGGATGTTTAATATCTAACAGCTTTTGGGTTAAAATTCTGATAGTCCTTTCAGGCTTCGCATAGTTGTCCTTTGAGTGTTGTACAGCATTGTCATAATCGTCATCGTGTGATTCAGATTACGACTACCTGACAAGGCTTCATCCTTCCAGACACTCTGTAAATACGTAAATTTTGTCGTCTTTGGTACATTGACATTAGAATCCACCGAATCGACAAATTTGCTCACAGAAATTGTCCAATTCTCGCCTCTGTTCCAGAAAAGTTGGGAGACTGAGTGATGGTAATTTTCGACTTCTGGTGCTGTCTGATTCGGGTAGTTGTGCTGCAAATTTATATTGGCCTTATGGGGGGGGGCGTCCTATCAATATTGTCATAACGTTTGAATTAGTTTCCAAACGTTGCATCTTCATAATCAGAGTGTTCTTGGAGAATGTTGTTCATCGTATCGTCATCAATACTAGAATTGTTCAAGTAAATCTTGATACTGTTTCATTTGATGCAACACACGGTCATATTTTGTCCGTGTAAGTCTTAAGATAGTTTTCCATTGTCGGGCATAATTAACTTGGAGTTTGATTACTCATGTTCTTCACATTTGTTATCTGCCTTGTGAGATGCCCCTCTTAAGGCCTAAGGGTTAATTTTACATTTTGGGAGTGTACGACAATCTTGAAGTACTTGCTAGTTGATTGACTTTTAACTATTTGGCACTTGAATTATAAAGCACCTAGTTTCCGAACTAGAGCTGTTTGATCATTTAAAAAATACACTACTGTATAATCATACACACTATAATTGAGTGGTAAGCCTGTATCAATGCTGGTATTCGCAAGCTAGCCCGTCATTATTCACTCTTGG
>WNGS01003918.1:0-12487 GCA_020271785.1 Procambarus virginalis
TGATCCTTTGCACCATACTGGTTGCGCCTCACTCTGGTGCTTTTCGTTCCACTCCTACCCTCATTTGTACGCTGACCTGGCTTTCTGTCTCTCCAGGATCGCCGTGATCGTTACAGTCTTCGCTATCTAGCGCGATCCTTACAGCATCCTCACTCTCGCCTCTATCGTGCTTTGACTTTTACCCCTCCTGTAGTTCCTGTTCCTCTTCACCTCCTTCCTCTTTTCTGTCCGTTTGTCTCGCTTACAAGATTCTCTTTCGGTTCATCTTACTAATGTTTCTCCTCGTATTGTTCCCTCCTTACCCCCTGGAGGGTCCCCCTTCCCAAATTTTGTACTTCTCTGACCCGCATCACTAAAGCTTTTACCCCTCCTACAGTTCTGAAACGCCTCTTCCTTGAGCACTTTTCTTCTCACTCCCACTCCGTTCCCCTCTTCACCGACGGGTCAAAGTCTGCTGATGGTGTGGGCTACTCTGTTGTTTTTCCTCCTGACCAGACTTATATGTGTCGCCTTCCTCCAGAGGCTAGCATCTTCACAGCAGAACTCTATGCTATTCTCTATGCTCTTCGTCTCCTGCTTTCCCGGAGACAGTCCTCCTTCGTGGTAGTAGTTGACTCTCGTAGTGCCCTCATGGCTTTAGGGTCCTTTAATCCCGTCCACCCTGTGGTCATCGAGATTCAACATTGGCTGCTTCTTATCTCCAGTAAATTTAAGTCGGTTGCATTTTGCTGGGTTCCCAGCCATGTTGGTGTCTCTTTAAATGAGCATGCGGATACTGCCGCTAAGGACGCTATCCGCACTTGTCCCGTCTCCCGTAAAGGTGTTCCTTATTCTGACTTTTACCCAGTTATTCATGCCTCCATCCTTGCCCGTTGGCAGCGTTGTTGGTCTTCTGTTATTGGTAACAAACTGCGTACTCTCAAGAGTCGTGTGTCCCATTGGCCTTCCTCCTGCCACCATAACCGACGGTGGGAAACGGCTCTGGCTAGGTTACGTCTTGGCCATACCCGTTTAACTCACGGTCACTTAATGGAGCGCCGCCCTGCTCCTTATTGTCCGAATTGCATTGTCCCTCTTACGGTCGTACATATCCTTGTTGAATGTCCTGACTTCCAGGACGAGCGTGTGTCTTTGTTTTCCGACTGCCCCCCGCAGTCGTTTGTCCCTCGATAGAATTCTTGGCGACTCTGATACTTTTGATATCGTTCGCCTTATGCGTTTTTGTTCTCGTATTGGCATCCTTGGTGATATTTAGCGCCCTCTGATTATCCCGCATTTTTTTATGGTGCTACATAGCCTTCCCGGTTTGGTGCCTTCTATTGATAATTACTTACTTACTTCATAATTACTAGTGACTACTAAAACGAATCTATAGTACTTGCAAATTGACTACCAATTAACTTTTAGGGAATGACTGTAGAATGACTACAGAGTGACTATGAGATTGCGGGGTGTCGTAATAAAACTATACTGTACTCACTGCAAAATAATCGCGGCGGAGACGGGCCTTGCCCACCTGGTGGGGGATTGGGTGGTGCAATCGGCGCAGGTCCCCCGATTGGTTTGGGTGGTGCAATCGGCGCAGGTCCCCCGATTGGTTTGGGTGGTGCAATCGGCGCAGGTAACCCGATTGGGTTGGGTGGTGCAATCGGCGCAGGTCCCCCGATTGGTTTGGGTGGTGCAATCGGCGCAGGTCCCCCGATTGGTTTGGGTGGTGCAATCGGCGCAGGTAACCCGATTGGTTTGGGTGGTGCAATCGGCGCAGGTCCCCCGATTGGTTTGGGTGGTGCAATCGGCGCAGGTCCCCCAATTGGTTTGGGTGGTGCAATCGGCGCAGGTCCCCCGATTGGTTTGGGTGGTGCAATCGGCGCAGGTAACCCGATTGGTTTGGGTGGTGCAATCGGCGCAGGTAACCCGATTGGTTTGGGTGGTGCAATCGGCGCAGGTCCCCCGATTGGTTTGGGTGGTGCAATCGGCGCAGGTCCCCCGATTGGTTTGGGTGGTGCAATCGGCGCAGGTCCCCCGATTGGTTTGGGTGGTGCAATCGGCGCAGGTAACCCGATTGGTTTGGGTGGTGCAATCGGCGCAGGTAACCCGATTGGTTTGGGTGGTGCAATCGGCGCAGGTAACCCGATTGGTTTGGGTGGTGCAATCGGCGCAGGTAACCCGATTGGGTTGGGTGGTGCAATCGGCGCAGGTACTCCAATCTGTCCTCCAGAGGGTCCTGTAGGTGTTCCACCGACTATAGGCAGGACTGGAAGAATCCCCGAGCCAACTAGTGAACCATTTCCTGTGGAGAGTGTGTGGAGACGGTGGTGAGAGCATGATAACACTGGTAGAGGGAAGTCAGAGAAACGTGGCTGAAGTATGTTGACCAAGCCAGACACTAGAAGGAGAAGGGACGACGACGTTTCGGTCCGTCCTGGACCATTCTCAAATCGATTGTACCATTCGTCCTGGAGCATTCAACAGTCGACTTGAGAATGGTCCAGGACGGACCGAAACGTCGTCGGTCGTCCCTTCACCTTCTAGTGTGTGGTTTGGTCAACAACATTGGTAAAGGTTCCTGCCGTGTTGGAACCTGGAGGGGGGTGCAGGCGATGAGTCACAATAATGTGACTAAAGTAAGTTGACCAGACCACACACTAGAAGGTGAAGGGACGACGACGTTTCGGTCCGTCCTGGACCATTCTCAAGTCGATTGTCTTGATTGTCACAATCGACTTGAGAATGGTCCAGGGCGGACAGAAACGTCGTCGACCCTTCATCTTCTAGTGTGTGGTCTGGTCAACTGGAGGGGGATGTTGTGATAGTGGGAGAGACTTCACAACACATTTAGGTACTGTGTCCTCCCTAGTCGAGATTAAAGAGGCGCATAATTGAGGTAGAAAATGGATACTTTGCAATTAGAGAAATTATCGAGGAAATTAGTTGTGAATACAATATCTGATGAAGGTTAGAGAAGCAGACTGGTACCAGTTGTAGAAGAAACACCAATGGCGGAAGTTGACATCGGTGTTTGGAGAAGTTGTAAATAATCCATTAGGAAAAATGGAAACAACTATTGGACTGCCTGAGGGAAAAGATAAAGAATCAAAACTTGAGGAAACCAAAGCATCTTAAAACAAGCCCTCCTCCTGTTTTGATAGTACTCTAATGTAATTATGTGGACCATCCTACATAGATTGGCGTAATGGACAATTAGACAGTAGAGTTTTGTACTATTCACTTTATAGTCAGGAAAGATAAAGCTAAAACCCAAACTTAAATACCCCTATGCCTAGTAGAACACAAATATAATTAATTATAATAATAATTTAAATCACTATATTTGATACTATATTATCACTCTAATATGTACTATATTAAACCTCGGATA
This sequence comes from Procambarus virginalis, assembly GCA_020271785.1. Taxonomy (NCBI): domain Eukaryota; kingdom Metazoa; phylum Arthropoda; class Malacostraca; order Decapoda; family Cambaridae; genus Procambarus; species Procambarus virginalis. Next base: position 3,380 of record WNGS01003918.1, read on the forward strand.
GCGTTTATCAGGCCTAAGATGGTTAGGTTAGGTTTTATTAGCAAAACAATTACAAAACCATTTCCAATTTGTGCAAATTCAACAGTACCAAATTCTGCTTTCTAATTGTCCATTACGTCAATATATACAGTATATGATGGTCCACATCGTTACTATAAGTATTATCTAAACAGCAGGATAGGCTGTCTTAAAACAAATAATAGGAAAATTCGGATGCTTTTAAATTGTAAAGTTTAAATAAGTTGGTTGGAGAAGTCGAGTGTGTTTCCAGGGACTGCTAAAAATGTCAAGTCCGAAACTGCCCGAAACGCTTTGCGTAATAGTGGCTTTAAGCATTGTATGTACTAGCTCTATCTGTAAATTCATTAATATCTGTAATTTAAGATAGGAGGTCCGTACCCTGTGTGGTAGACGCGCTGGTGAGGCTGCTCGCAGACGTTGATGATGGAGCTACAGTTGTGGTGGACGTTGATGGCCTTAGGGTAGTGACTGAGTCTGGAGAGGAGCAAGACTACCTTTACTTACCTTGGAAGACCTCACAAAACAAACGCAAAACAAGATTTTTATATAGAAACTAGTGGAGTTTTTGCTAGTGACAAATTTCAAAACGGATCAGCAAAGGCTGTGGTGACAGGAGCTGGCAAGAGTAAGAAAACATTATTGATGTCTGTGAAAAACTACTCACACAAGAAACCAGGTAGTAACGTGATACGTGAGGTTCAATACAGATACAGAGGGTCGAAATGTTACATTGAGAGCACTTAGGGACCGACGGTAAGTCAGTTGTCCTACTAGTCATGTTGGGGAACACACCGGCGATATAGTTCTTAGGATAGTCGTAGGACCTGCTGTCGAAGTGTTGATGGCGCCAGTAAGGTTGATTTTGTAGTGAAAGCACCTTCCGTGGTAGTGCAGTGAGACAGTCAGTGACAATGACTAGTAGTGGCATTACTCACCTAGTTGTGCTTGCGGGGGTTGAGCTCTGGCACTTTGGTCCCGCCTCTCAACTGTCAATAAACTGGTGTACAGATTCCGGAGCCTACTAAGCTCCGGAATCATATTTACATTTGAAACTGTGTATGGAGTCAGCCTCCGCCACATCACTGCCTTATGCATTCCATTTGTTTACTACTCTTGACACTGAAAAGGTTCTTTCTAACGTCCCTGTGGCTCATTTGGGTACTATCTTTCTACCTGTGTCCCCCCTTGTTCGTGTTTCATGCCGTGCAGGCGTCGATAAAGCACGGGTTGTGAGCGGCCATGTAAACAAGCCCACACTCACGTAACTTGCAGTGATGATGACAGTAATATACACCAAAATATGTACTTTCATATACCCATCACATACACACCCACACACACACGGATATATTATCTGTGCCGTGGGGAGGGAATGTTACTGGCTACTTGTAGGCATGTGGAAGGTATAAACGAGTATTCCCCATATCTCACCTTGCCTGAAACGCTATGCGTACTAATGGCTTTAGGTATTGTATATACTAGCTCTATAAATCCAACATTATGTTTGTAACTAATCCTCTATGTACGTATTTTTACCTGAATAAATATTTGATTTGATTTGATTTGAGTTGACGAGTGATAGAGGAGCAGATAGCCACTCTCCTTCTCTTTCCTTTAGAATATTAGTTAGTGGTTGTATTCAGAGCAAGGAAATCCTATGTAACTAACCTGGTAGAATTATATAACTAAGATATAGTTAACTAAGATAAGATGGGTAAGGAAAAAATGGTTAGACTGCATATTCCTAGACTGCCGGGAAACTAATATGGCAGATGGAACAAAAAGCAGCCCGTCCTCCAAAAATGGGGTGGTAAATGTAAGAAGACAAATAAGTGCAATTATGTACTAATCATAGCAGTTAGGAATTGTACTTATTTTCACTGATATAAATCGTACTACAGCAAGACAGGGTAAGGGTAGCCAAATGAACACTAACCAGTGCGAGCAAAGAGACACGTCAGTCACAATGAGGAGATGATGATGTTGATATGAAATAAAACGTGAGCTTCTGCAAGGGCCGATCTAAGGAGCCAGTCTTCTCTGCTCTGTAGGTGACTTACATGAAGAAATAGACTCCTGTATACCACTGTTTGCGCATCATGCGGAGAAAAGGAAAACTTAAGAAATCCTCAAAAATGGGCAAAGAATGGCAACTGGGATTTAATCCAAACTAATGCAAGTAATGAGAATACGAATAGGAGGACGGAGAGGGAAATAAAGTGTATAGCCCGAGGGGAGGGAAGGAAGCTAACATATTAACACGATAACATCACCACATGTGCGGAACAGACAACTATGATAACACAGGTGACTCCAGCCACTACTAGTGGTGCAGGCGGTACAGTGACGATGGACGTGGGAGGCCTGCGGGAAGCCGGTCAGGGTCTTGTCATTGGCATAAATGTCAGAGGTTTAGACAAAGACAAGAGTCATACCCGTTCAAAGAGACGGTAGTAGAGTGGGAAACTGTCACAGTGAGGTCGGACAAGTCATTTGACATAGCAGTAGTATGTGGGAACAGGTCGAAGTTATGAACTGTTGTGGTTGCCTTAAGACCTGTCGTAGTGGTATTGAAGATGTTGATATTGGTGGTTTTGGTTAAGTTAGGACCTATTGTGATGTTATTGAAGACGAGGAAGTTGGTGGTGGTGGTAGTGTCAGTACCTGTCGTGGTGGTGTTGAAGACGGTGGTGGTGGTTGTGGTTGAACTTGTCCTGGTGGTGGTTGAGCTGGGACCTGTCGTGGTGGTGTTGAAGACGGTGGTGGTGGTTGTGGTTGAACTTGTCCTGGTGGTGGTTGAGCTGGGACCTGTCGTGGTGGTGTTGAAGACGGTGGTGGTGGTTGTGGTTGAACTTGTCCTGGTGGTGGTTGAGCTGGGACCTGTCGTGGTGGTGGTTGAGCTGGGACCTGTCGTGGTGGTGCTGAAGTCGCTGACGTTGGGGGCTGTGGTAAATTTAGGCCCGCTTGTTGTGGCAATGGTTGTGAAATTGCTGTTCTGACTTGTAGTGGAGATGGGGGAAGTGAAGTTATCAATGACGATGCTTCCCGTGTGACTGAAGATCAGTGGTGATGTGGTGGTTGTGAACGACCCTGCAGGCAGCAATAAGTGGATACTCACAACACTGATGATGATGGCCACACACGCACGCACACACACACACACACACACACACACACACACACACACACAACCCCCTCTGCATAGAAACCCTTCCTTCTCCTCACCCTACCTGCCCCCACCCAACCCTCCCTCCCCCCCCACCCCATTCTGACCCCGACAACCCATCCCCATTCCCATCATGTCCCCCCTCCCACCTTTCCCCCCCAGTCCCCCTTCCCCCTTCATCCCATACCCTCCCTATTCCTCCTCCCCCCTCACCCCGTATCCTCCATGTCCCCCCTATCTCCTTAACCCACACCCTACCCGTTCCCCCTTCCCTTAAACCCCCACCCCCCACCCCAAAACCCTCTGCGACCCTGCAAACCACCTCACAGATCCTCTCACCCACGGAACAGCTTCCCACACCAGTAGAATACTCGCCAAGAAAGGGATATGTAAATGAACAGAAGAAAGTGAGCTTCAAGGCGATGTACACTAACATAGATGGGATTACAAATAAAACTAGTGAACTTGGAGAGTGGGCACTAGAAGAAAACCCAGACATAATAGCACTCACAGAAACAAAGCTAACGAAAATCATAACAAATGCAGTGTTTCCACAGGGCTACTATGTAGTGAGGAAAGAGAGAGAAGGGAGAGGAGGAGGTGGTGTGGCTTTGCTACTAAGAGAAGGTTGGAGTTTCGAAGAGATGGTAATTCAGAACTGTGAAGGTTTCAGGGACTACATATCAGGCACCATTGCAACTGGAGGACAGAAAATTATAATAGTAGTCATATATAACCCCCCACCGAATGACAGAAGACCCAGACAGGAATATGATAGAAACAACATGGCCACCATCAATATAATAGAGAGAGCAGCTTCTGTGGCTAGCAGGAACGGATCCAGACTTCTAATCATGGGAGACTTCAACCATGGGAAGATAGATTGGGGGAACAGAGACCCACACGGAGGCCCAGACACGTGGAGAGCTAAGCTGCTGGATGTGGCAACAAGAAACTTTCTAAGTCAACACGTCAAGGGACCGACAAGAATGAGAGGAGGGGATGAACCAGCCTTGCTGGATTTGATATTTACCCTAAATGAGTCGGATATAAGGGAAGTTAAGTTGGAAGCCCCCTTGGGAATGAGTGATCATAGTGTATTGAGCTTTGAGTACCTGGTTGAGCTAGGAATTATCACCCCCAAAAAAGAACTGGGAACCAAAGGGCTGGCGTACAGAAAGGGAAACTATGAGGAGATGAATAAATTCCTATGGGATATACATTGGGACACAGAACTCGGAACCAAGTCCGTACAAGACATGATGGACTATGTCACCCAAAAATGTCAGGAGGCTGTAAGCAGGTTTGTCCCAGCCCAACAGGAAAAAACAGAGAAGCAAAGGAAGAATCCGTGGTTTAATAGGGAATGTATGAAAGCAAAGGAGCTGAACAAAAGGGCATGGAGGAACTTTCGTAATAACAGAACACCAGAAAGTAGAGAGAGATACCAGAGAACCAGGAACGAGTATGTCAGTGTGAGAAGAGCAGCTGAGAAAAGGTATGAAAATGATATAGCTAACAAAGCCAAGACTGAACCAAAGCTACTACACAGTCACATCAGGAGGAAGACAACAGTGAAGGAACAGGTGATTAAACTTAGGGTGGGCGAGGACAGGTACACAGAGAATGACAAAGAGGTGTGTGAAGAACTCAACAAAAGGTTCCAGGAGGTCTTTACAATAGAACAGGGAGATATCACGGCGCTGGGAGAGGTGGCAGCAAACCAGGTGACCTTGGATAGGTTCGAAATTACAAGAGATGAGGTCAAAAAGCACCTATTGGAGCTGGATGTGAGAAAAGCTGTTGGGCCGGATGGAATCTCGCCATGGGTATTGAAAGAGTGTGCAGGAGCACTTTGCTTACCACTCTCCATAGTGTATAGTAAGTCACTGGAAACGGGGGACCTACCAGAAATATGGAAGACTGCTAATGTAGTACCAATATACAAAAAGGGTGACAGACAAGAGGCACTGAACTACAGGCCAGTGTCCTTAACTTGTATACCATGCAAGGTGATGGAGAAGATTGTGAGAAAAAACTAGTAACACATCTGGAGAGAAGAGACTTCGTGACAACCCATCAACATGGGTTCAGGGAGGGTAAATCTTGCCTTACAGGCTTGATAGAATTCTACGATCAGGTGACAAGAATTAAGCAAGAAAGAGAAGGGTGGGCGGACTGCATTTTTTGGACTGTCGGAAAGCCTTTGACACAGTACCCCATAAAAGGTTGATGCATAAGCTGGAGAAACAGGCAGGAGTAACAGGTAGGGCGCTCCAGTGGATAAGGGAGTACCTAAGCAATAGGAAACAGAGAGTTACAGTGAGGGGTGAGACCTCAGACTGGCGTGAAGTCACCAGTGGAGTCCCACAGGGCTCTGTACTTGGACCTATCCTGTTTCTGATATACGTAAATGATCTCCCAGAGGGTATAGACTCATTCCTCTCAATGTTTGCTGACGACGCCAAAATTATGAGAAGGATTAAGACAGAGGAGGACAGCTTGAGACTTCAAGAAGACCTGGACAAGCTGCAGGAATGGTCGAACAAATGGCTGTTAGAGTTTAACCCAAGCAAATGTAATGTAATGAAGATAGGGGTAGGAAGCAGGAGACCAGATACAAGGTATCATTTGGGAGATGAAATACTTCAAGAGTCAGAGAGAGAGAAAGACCTGGGGGTTGATATCACGCCAGACCTGTCCCCTGAAGCTCATATCAAGAGGATAACATCAGCAGCATATGCCAGGTTGGCTAACATAAGAACGGCCTTTAGAAACTTGTGTAAGGAATCTTTCAGAACATTATATACCACATATGTCAGACCAATCCTGGAGTATGCGGCTCCAGCATGGAGTCCCTATCTAGTCAAGCATAAGACTAAACTGGAAAAGGTTCAAAGGTTTGCCACCAGACTAGTACCCGAGCTGAGAGGTATGAGCTACGAGGAGCGACTGCAGGAATTAAACCTCACTTCGTTGGAAGACAGAAGAGTTAGGGGGGACATGATCACCACATTCAAGATTCTCAGGGGAATCGACAGGGTTGATAAAGACAGGCTGTTTAACACAAGGGGCACACGCACTAGGGGACACAGGTGGAAGCTGAGTGCCCAAATGAGCCACAGAGATATTAGAAAGAACTTTTTTAGTGTCAGAGTGGTTGACAAATGGAATGCATTAGGAAGCGATGTGGTGGAGGCTGACTCCATACACAGTTTCAAATGTAGATATGATAGAGCCCATTAGGCTCAGGAAACTGTACACCTGTTGATTGACGGTTGAGAGGCGGGACCAAAGAGCCAGAGCTCAACCCCCGCAAGCACAACTAGGTGAGTACAACTAGGTGAGTACACACACACACACACACACACACACACACACACACACACACAACACACACACACAACACACACACACACACACACACACACACACACACACACACACAACACACAGTCGTAGCCATATATAATCCACCACCAAATGACAGAAGACCCAGACAGGAATATGATAGAAACAACATGGCCACCATTAACATAAAAGAGAGAGCAGCTTCTGTTGCTAGCAGGAATGGATCTGGACTACTAATCATGGGAGACTTCAACCATGGGAAGATAGATTGGGAGAACAGAGACCCACATGGGGGACCAGAAACATGGAGAGCTAAGCTGCTGGACGTGGCAACAAGAAACTTTCTAAGCCAGCACATTAAGGAACCAACAAGAATGAGAGAAGATGAACCAGCAATGCTTGATCTGATATTTACCCTAAATGAGTGGGATATAAGGGCAGTCAAGATGGAAGCACCCTTGGGAATGAGTGATCACAGTGTATTGAAATTTGAGTACCTGGTAGAGCTAGAATTATCTCCCCCAAAACGAACTAGGAAACAAAAGGCTGGCATACCGAAAGGGAAATTACGAGGAGACGAGAAGCTTCCTAAGGGAAATACCTTGGGACACAGACCTCAGAGCTAAGTCTGTACAAGAGATGATGGACTATGTCACCCAAAAGTGTCAGGAAGCAGTAAACAGATACTTCCCGGCCCTAAAGGAAAAATCCGAGAAGCAAAGAAGAATCCATGGTATAATAGGGCATGTATGGAACCAAAGAAAGTGAACAAAAGGGCGTGGAGGAACTTTCGGAATAACAGAACACCAGAAAGCAGAGAGAGATACCAGAGACCAGGAATGAGTATGTCAGGGCGAGAAGAGATGCAGAGAAAAGTTATGGAAATGATATAGCAAACAAAGCCAAGACCGAACCAAAGCTACTCCACAGTCACAGAAGGAAAACAACAGTGAAAGAACAGGTAGTGAAACTTAGAACAGGCGAGGACAGGTATACAGAGAATAACAAAGAGTGTGTGAAGAACTCAACAAGAGGTTCCAGGAGGTCTTCACAACAGAACAAGGTGAGGTCACTGTGCTAGGAGAAAGGGAAGTAAACCAGGCGGCCTTGGAAGGGTTCGAAATTACGAGAGAGGAGATCAAGAGACACCTGCTGGATCTGGGTGTTAGAAAGGCTGTTGGTCCAGACGGGATCTCGCCATGGGTATTGAAAGAGTGTGCCGAGGCACTTTGCTTGCCACTCTCCATAGTGTATAGTAGGTCACTGGAGACGGGAGACCTACCAGAAATATGGAAGACGGCGAATGTGGTCCCAATATACAAAAAGGGCGACAGGCATGAGGCACTGAACTACAGGCCAGTGTCCTTGACTTGTATACCTGGTTAATACCTGGTTGATGGGGTTCTGGGAGTTTACTCCCCAAGCCCGGCTCGAGGCCAGACTTGACTTGTGAGAGTTTGGTCCACCAGGCTGTTGCTTGGAGCGGCCCGAAGGCCCACATACCCACCACAGCCCGGTTGGTCCGGCACTCCTTGAAGGAAACAATCTAGTTTCCTCTTGAAGATGTCCACGGTTGTTCCTGTAATATTTCTGATGCTTGCTGGTAGAACGTTGAACAACCGCCCACCTCTGATGTTCATACAGTGTTCTCTGATTGTGCCCATGGCACCTCTGCTCTTCACTGGTTCTATTCTGCATTTTCTTCCATGTCGTTCACTCCAGTACGTTGTTATTTTACTGTGCAGATTTGGGACCTGTCCCTCCAGTATTTCCACGTGTATATTATTTGATATCTCTCTCGTCTCCTTTCTAGTGAGTACATTTGGAGAGCTTTGAGACGATTCCAATAATTTAGGTGCTTTATCTCGTCTATGCGTGCCGTATATGTTCTATGTTTCCTTCAATTTCAGCAATCTCTCCTGCTCTGAAGGGGGAAGTGAGTACCGAGCAGTACTCAAGACGGGACAACACAAGTGATTTGAAGAGGACAACCATTGTGATCGGATCTCTGGACTTGAAGGTTCTCGTAATCCATCCTATCATTTTTCTGGCTGACGCAATACTTGCTTGGTTATGCTCCCTAAACGTTAGGTCGTCGGACATCATTATTCCCAAATCCTTGACATGCTGTTTTCCTACTATGGCAGATTCGATTGTGTTTTGTACCCTGTATTATGTTTGAGATCCTCATTTTTGCCGTTTTTGAGTACCTGGAATTTACCACCGTTAAACATCATGTTATTTTCTGCTGCCCAAAAGAAAACTTTGTTTATATCTGTTTGTAGTTTATCAATGTCTTCAGCAGAGGTAATTTTCATGCTGATTTTTTATCATCTGCAAACGATGACACGAAGCTGTGTCTGAGTTTTTGTCTATGTCGGATATAAGAATAAGGAACAGCAGTGGTGAGGGACTGTACCTTGAGGTACAGAGCTTTTAACTGCGCTCGGACTCGATTTACTTGATTGACTGTTACTCTTTGTGTTCTGTTCGACAGGGAAATTGAGTATCCAGCGTCCTACTTTACCAGGTTATACCCATTGACTCATTTTGTGTGCAATCACTCCATG